>JAOBYK010632444.1:0-10904 GCA_025434845.1 Phenganax subtilis | reverse complement strand
ACTGTACACACGAGCAAGTGATGTCGTCAAGGAAAATTGTCAAGGAAAAATTGTCCGTCTGTACGGGGCTTAAGTGTTTTCAATTGCATTTCGCGCGAAATTTTACTGTAACCAATCAAATCTATAGATTCGTGTTCGTTAAGTATGGAGTCTGAATCAACCCATGTGCCTACGTCGAATGAAATACAAACTCATTCCGGCGAACCGCGCCAACCGTTTCGTGCTGAAATCACTCTGCGAAGAACCAATCAGATTACTGTAGAAACATCGCTAAGTTCAACATAAATATAATAAAGTAGGTAATTAGATACTCATTAAGAGTGTGGCTGCTCGGATTAAATTTTCTAGTTAACAAAGAGTTTTCTTTAAATTCTTAGCCAGAAGCTGATTTTGTTTGAATTTAGCTTTAAAAAAATCCAAATCCAATCCAATCTGTAAACAGGACATTAACCTGTATAATTGTAAAAGAATTTTTATTTTTATATTATTAGTCAACATTGTTGTTTATTAACGGCTTTATATCACTGTGTGATGTGTTTTATTGAAGACAGAGCTATATTTACAAGAGCTGTTCTGCGTTACCTTAAAATACACACTAAGAATGCTTCTGAATAAATACCCAATGGATATGATTTAACAGTATGTATACAAATACGACACACTAATGGCGTAGAAATGTTTCTACAGTGAACATACGATGCAAAAAAAAATGCAATTCAACAGCGCAGGCATAAATGGTACTGACTTGCAGAATTTGCTACAAAAGGCTACATATTACATTGCCTACTGTTTGTCAAGGTCAGGAAAGGTTGACGTTTTTCTAGTAATGTTTAATAAATCAACAAACGTGAAGCTTTTGTATAAAATAATACATTGGCCGTGGACAATTTACGCTTTACACTAAATTTTGATTTAGGCAAAGCGAAAGAAATCAATCACTACAGCCAGGAAGAATATACAAATATTAGTAAAATTTCAAAGTTTGGTTGCGAAATGTTGTAGAATACGGAAAATATATTGAAACCTACGAAGTTGGCAAATTTTGTGTACTTTGGTATTATGCGCAGAAATTTTAAACTAAAATAGCTAGTTACCAATTTCCGCACGTAAAGCCAGTTTTCATCTGCGCGAATTTTTCCAAGAAAAATAATTTGCCGCGAAAAAGTCGACAGCGAGCCAATCACGTTGCCAAATTTATTTTTCGTGCGAACAAACTCGCTTAGTGGAAAACGGGCCTAATACAGAAGAATACAAAATATGCCAACTTCGTAGGACTATATTTTTTGTAGTTTACAACATTAGCGACCAAACTCGGCAATTTTTTCTACTAATTTTCATAAGATCTTTTCGGGAATTTCTTTTTCTCTGCCTAGATGAAAAATTAGCGTGCAGCCCGTTTTCCACTGGGCGGAAATTTGTGAGGGAAAATAAATCTGACAAACTGATTGGCTAGCAATATATTTTGCCTCGAAAAAGTCTTAAGCGAACCAATCACGTTGCTAGATTTATTTTCCGCTTGGAAAATTCCGCCTTGTGGAAAACAGGCTTGAAGCGTGTATAGTCCATTCTTCTTTGACTAATTCAAATATTATAAATATACAACCCCTGACATTGATATTAGCACTCTTTCTCCCGACAGCTTAAGAGTTAAAACATGTCTATTTCTGTTTGTTTTCAGCAAGCTGTCGCTTTCTACAACGTATAACAATTGCGGTGAACAAGAAAAGTAGTAACTGAGTTAACACAATAAGCGTCAGGTAACCGGTTTCAATGTAATTCAGACCAAAAAATGCTGCCACAGGGTGATGCGATAGGTCACCTAATCTCTCTTTTAAATATTCACATTCGTCAGTTTCGCCTAGTAAAAACACGCATAGTATATGTGTCGAGGTATGTATAAGAAAAGAAGAAGTGGCCGCTTGCACCTGTTATATCCACTGACATATATGCATCTGGACTGCTGGCTTGGCGTCAAAAAGCGTGGTCCAACATGGCCAAAAGTATGAGGGTGTTTATTCATGAAGTCGGCTGCTGACCAGTATTGCTGACTTTATTGAAGAGCCAGCGATGTCACAACACTCTCGTATTCGTCAGCCTTCGTGACTTTCAATTGACCACGCAAGCGTCAAGTCAAAAAGCATAGGAGCAAGCAGTCCAGATGTATATATGGCCGCGGTTATATCACGTCTTGCTGAATTTAATAGAGAGCTTACGAAAAAGCGAGTTTGGGCGACGACGCTGTGGCAAGAGTAACAATGCACATGCGTTACTTATTTCTGGCTGCTTCGCATGACCACGCCGCCGCCAGAAAGCCTTTTTCGATCGCGTCCTCAAAATTCAAATGGCGGAAAAAGGAGTTACTTCGAAAACGTACAATTTGACATTGCTTCTTCTGTTCTTATTATATTTTAACAAACTTAGATATAATTACGTATTTTCTAACTATAGCAAATTTTTCTGATTACTCAAAGAGAATTTAGATATGAAATTTTGAAACAAGCAAACGTGTTGTGGCCGAAATTCGCGACGTCGGCAAATCCAGGTGGATTCGTAGCATGAATTGGGTTTAGGATGACGCTGCCTTGTTATCGCGTCGTCGTCGCACAAAAAGTGTGAAATCGTAATCTCACTAATAAATTAATGTACGTCGCTGTGGCCGTAACTTAGATACACGAGCCAACGTTTCAACACTTCAGTCTAGTGTCTTGATAATAAATAAATGCCACTTTAATAAGTTTTGATTGATTAGAGAGTTTGGGAACGCGACGGCAGAAGATGACGGCAACGTATTCATGAATTGATTTTGCATGATTATTCACATTTAAGATATATAATTTAAGAGCACACATTGTGTACACGTTGCCGTTTTCCCGACAACGTCCTTTGAGGTGAATAGCCGTTGTTTCGAAAACGTCAATAACTATTTGCTCCAGACACTTACGTGGTCGTACACGTTGGCGTCGTTTTCTGCCATTGCGTTGCCAAACTCTCTGCTATCATTTTAATTGTGGTTGAGTAATTACTAGACTATTAGTGGACTTACCATCATATAGTTGGATTGTTGTGTTCACAATTTGTGTTATTTGAGTGTGACAAATATTGAAAACATCAAGTTGACATTTGCCCACGTAATTTTGACGTAATAATCCAGAGCTAGATTTTGCGAGAAAAGTAAAGTGGCAGTTGCATGAAACAAGGTCATTTACGACAATTTCTATGTTTAAAAAACAATGAAAAAGTGCAGAAATATTTGTCAATCTTTCGAGTACCCATAATAATTGCAGAGATATGTGTATATACATGTATAATAACGATTGAAAGAAGAACTGTAAGTCATGTTCTGATGCAAAAATTCCATCGCCTTTTATTGAAAGATTCTATATTATGGTTAGCGATTATGCATGTTTACTATACTTAAATTTGTGCAAAACTTATCGGACTTTTATGGACAATTTGCCATATACGCTAAAGTTTGATTTAGTGCCAAATACACTAAAGTTTGATTAAAATGCTCATTCCACAGCTGGAATGAGCATCTTAATTTTAGTAAGATTGCAAAGTGGAGTTGCAAAATGTTGTATAATGTGGAAAATAAAAGTGCTGCGGAAGTTGCAAATTTTGTATATTTTGTATTAAATGCGACAATTGCTACCAGTTTTGAGCCGAAATTGGTAGCAATTTCTATACGTTATACAAAAAATATTCAAATTTTGCATCCTTTTCAGGACTATATTTCCCGCCTGTTTTAATATTTCGCAACCAAACTTTGTGATATTACTAAATTTAAGACGCTCTCTCTTTCTTACTGTGGCGATAGATTCTATGTTTTTTGTCTAATTCAAAAATGTAGTCTATAATGCCAATTGCCCATGCACTAGAATCGTAATTTACCAGTTAGCAGGAATCTCAATCCTCCAAGGCTTCTCTTTGCGGAGTTTACTAACAATTTCTATCTTTTCAATGAGTGGCAATCTTGGAGAACATATCAAATTGACCATGTACACAGAAAACAAACCCAACTAAACAGACAATAAGGAACGTAATAAATATCTACAGGGTACGTTCAAATGAAAATTTCAAAAAGATGAGGAAATGATGAAGGCTAATATATCCACTGTTCGAATGCTCTACTATTCAGTTTTATAAAAATTGCTTGTTTGTTATAGTTGAACTTGAAATGAGTGAGTAATGGTACTTCGAGTAATAGGAATCGGACAATTTAAAATTTCAGATAGCTTGAATTAATTAACATTTCAGTCAACTTGATTACAATCATTTAGCGTAGCCACCATTTCTCAGTACACACATATCACTTCGACATGTATTTCGCGAACAACTCTTCATAAATATTATGGATTTCGCGCAAGAAATCTGCTTCAAAAGCATTTCAAACAAGGTATTTGCATGCGGCCGCAAGCAACGACATGCACCATTGGGAATTAAAAACGTTGAATTATTCAAGTATCTAAAAATGACCGCTTGCAGTAAATCACTTATTTTGCAGTTCTAAATGCCTTAAAATACACAATCAACAACACAATGAGTAGAAAAAGGATGGGACTAGAACATCAACTCAAAATGAAGACATAGAAATTTATATTATTTCGGCTATAAAGCTTTAAAGATGGATTGCGTTTTTTTTATACACCCTGTATAGTATCGCAACTTATTTCACCTGTCGTTGACTATTACCATCGATTTTAGCTTACTTTTCACACAGATGTTCGCAACCTTGTTGCTAACTTCCCAAGTTTGTTTCCAAGTTCGAATGTTCGTAACGAAACTCAAAAACAGGGGTTGGTTGTTCAAAGTTGGGTTAGCGTTAACCCTGGGGTAACGAAGAGTTTGAAGCAAAATTTTTAACCGCTTGTTTACTAACTTGGCAAAATTTTTCCACAAGTTAAACATTGTAAAAAGAAGCCTATATTTGCAAACTTTTGAAGTAAAAGGGCATACAGAAATGCACAAACTAAACAGCTGGCCAAATTTTAACCCAGAGTTAACGCTAACCCAGCGTTGAACAACCGGCCCCAGGTTTGTAAACCAAGCCTCTGTGCTTTCAAAAGGCAGCTAATCAAATGCTCAGAATACAAATCTGCTTCTGAATTTCATTATGAACAGTTGAACAGGAAATGAATTCTCGAAGTTCACAATAAATTTCCGAGCATTTCAGTGAAAATTGAGCTGAAATTCTCGTTAACACGAAAGTATTGCTTTGTAAATGTTTAAAAAAATCGTTGAAAAAGGCAAGGGAAAAACTTTGATGTTTTTATTATCACAAAAGTTTGCAATTTTTTCTTAGTGATTTGGCTTCAGTCAATTTTAATTAGAAACCCAACGCTTTGTTGATGTTGAAAACAAAAATTGTGGAGCCATTCAAATCGCAATTTTAAAGCATTTTATGGAAAATATATAAGGGACTTTTATGGTTACAAAGCAAATTTCTATCCACTTTGAAGAACTTTTTAACTATTTTAAAACATATTTTTATGACTTAATGACTCTTATCCAAGTATATACCGGTTTTTTGCGCCTGGGGTAGATTTAGTCCGCTTTTGGGATACTGCTGGCACTTTCGAAAATTTTAGAAAGGGAAAAACTCTAATTAAATATCTTAGTTTTGTAATGTAATTATAACATTATACCTTGCTTGTAGAATCCTGCAGGTCAATGACAACCACCTCATCTTTCACTAGACGCCGTGTCACTTTCAGCTGATCTTTTTTGTCTGAAATGTATGTACGACCGAAATTGCTCCTTTTACTTTACAAATAAAACCCGCTCTACACTGGGTGGAAATTCCGTGCGGAAAACAAATGTAGCAAACTGATTGGCTAGCAATATATTTCGCCGCGAAAAAGTCTTAAGCGAACCAATCACGTTGCTAGATTTATTTTCCGCACGGAAAATTCCGCCATGTGGAAAACATGCTTGACCACTGGGCTTGACCGAGGGGCATTAGTACAAAAGTATACAAAATTTGCCAATTCGCATGGCTATATATTCCGTATTTAAGAACATTTCGTGACCAAAGTTGGCAATTTTACTAAATTCAAAATGTTCTGTCTAGTTGTGGTGATTTATTTGATCGTTTCACTTAAAATAAAAATTAGTTTAAAGGCCCAATTACACAGGCGATTTTTGCTGCGACTTTTGTCGCGTTGAAGATGTGATAGAGTGGATAAATGGCGAATATACTTGGTCCACTGACATATATACATCTGGACTGCTTGCTGCTATGCTTTTTGACTTGACGCTTGAGTGGTCCATTAAAAGTCAGGAAGGCTGACGAATATGAGAGTACCTATTGCAACATCGCTGGCTCTTCAATAAAGTCATCAATACTGGTCAGCAGCCGACTTCATAAGCAAACACTCTCATACTTTCGGCCATCTTGGACCACGGCTTTTTGACGCCAAGCCAGCAGTCCAGATGTATATATGTCAGTGACTTGGTCCAACAATTTTTTGCTAATATACTCGCCAGTCAAGTTACTCGATCACATACGCTAAGAGGAGAAAAATCGCAGCAAAAGTGGACCGTGTGAACAGGTCCTAAAGCGTGTATTGTCCATTAGCTGCTAGTAAAATACTTACAGTCATCACAAGGATAATCAAACAAACCATAAGGCCAAGCAGACACTTTAAAGTTACACATGGCAAGTTCATTAGACTTCTCAGACCATTTTGTTATCACACATTTGTGTTTTCTCAGTTCTGCTGTTTTGTGCACCTGAATTTTCTGCACAATCAGCTTAAACAAAACAAATTCTTTCTGACCCTAAAAATGAAAAAAAAACTCTCGTTACCTCTATTATGAGAAATGATGTTTTCGCCTCTTGTTTGTTCGCAAACTGGACTAATCAATAATATACCTTCAACTAAACAAAGAGCAGTGCATGACGTTGCTAAACAACTGTTGAGCACAAACTTTGAATCAACGGTGTGTGGCTCAACACGATTTATTTATTGGTTGTATATAAGTATGTTGACTTGAACACAAATTATACGTACAGGTTTAATAGTATAGGACATCTCTGGCTCGTCAAGAATTTGCAATGTTGGACAATTCAACGCAACTTTGTAAGTTTCATTCTCCTATAACAATAAAGGCGAGAACGAGGCATAATAACACGACATGTACGTCATACATTTTCGAACCGAGCTAGCTATATCACTTCATATAATATGTTAAAGCCTAAATCTGAATATTAACATTGGTTTGACCGAATGAAAAAGTGTCTAGTATGCAAGCATACGCATGGTTTAGGCCCGGTTCAAACGTCGAACTCTTCATGTGCCGAATCGAATGCAAATGAGCCTAAACAAAGACTAGTGCTCATTTGCATTCGATTTGGCACATGAAAATTTCGACGTTTGAACCGGTCCTAAGCTGGTTTTCCACTTCGCCCGTACCGTAGCGTAACGTAGCGTTTCTCTTTGTTTGGTGAGCACCAGAGCATAGCTAATGACTTTGAAACAAAGAAATACGCTACGTTACGCTACGGAACGGGCGAAGTGGAAAACTGGCTTAAAGAGCTTCCGCGAACGAGCAGTTTTGTTGCCGACAACTATTCGGAGCGACTGTAGCATTCTCATGCATGCGAAAATTCAGCTTGTCGCTCACAATTACCGTAAACCTCCGACTGTAAGCCTTGGGCTTATATACTTCGTAAGCGATTTTGATGGGCTTATACAAGGGGGTTTATATACGTAGGGGGTTATACTTAGCTACATGGACGATCTTTTGTATCAGTAATAAAGAGGCGAGTCATAAACAGGAAAATGAACATGTAAGCCTCGTCTACACGAGCAAACAATATGTGACAATTTTCCTTTGTCACATAAAAGCTAGCACTCCAGCTTTTTGGTAAGTGCATATGTCACACAAAAATTGCTCAGTTTTGCTCGTGTACACGAGCAAATAAAACTTGTCACGCAGAAATTGTCACATTTTATTTGCTCGTGTAGACGGGGCTGTAGTAATTGCGTGCTATTGTTATGCTATATTAAAACTATATAGTGGGCTAGTGAGCTTATATTTGGAATGAGACGAATGTTAGTACTTGTGGTAGGCTTATACACGGTGGGGCCTATATACGGGGGGGGGGTATAGTCGGAGGTTTACGGTAGTTGTCGACAAGTAATGAATTTCCTTAGAAAAACGGGAAACTCGTTTGCTGTCGATGACTAAATATCGACAATTTAGTTGTCGACGACTAACTTCACAGATATCAATATTTAGTGGTCGAAAACTTCTACATTGTAATCGACAACAAATAGTTGTCGAAAACAAAACCGCTCGCCTGTGGAGGCTCTAAGACACAAACCTGGCTAAATTGTTCAGTCTAGATCATTTTTCTCATGATAATATAGTAAATTAAGCGCACCAATTTCTACAGTCCTTCGAAAGTGCCTAGTACAGGGAGCACTAGTTGAGCTTTCAAGGCACAAATTTATACCATGGCTGTGTTTCTGACCTTTCTGTTGTTGACCAGCTCTGCTTCTACCGCGGAAAAAAGAAGCGAAGGCAAAGGCATATATTTGAAGAAACTACAATTTGGTCGTTTCAACTTTTTCTTTCTTACTTTTTTGTCATCCTGAAAATTGAATGAAAAAGTTTTACAAAAATAGGTTTGACTGGATTGTAATAATAGCTTTGTCGATACACTACCACGCACTTTGATAAAGATAAACAGTTCTTACCTTTTCGTCAGTTTGGTTTGAGGCAAAGCAAACTTTAGCAAACAAAATAAGGCAGAAAAAGCTTGCAATTAGACGTTTTGGACTCATTTTTTAACTTTCTTAAAGGTATTCCTTTTTCCCATGCTTTTAGCGAGCTGTTTTTCTGCTTCTTTGTTCAACTTTTTCCGAAATTTTTTTTTGAAAAAATTAAAATAATTTTTGCAACTTGTTCACCGGTGTTCGCCAGTGTTCGCACGCATGCATTGGCAGCCAGCGGTTCTGATATACTTTATGTTATGATATTTGAAAGTACTATTTATGTTAGTGTGATTAACTTGACTCGTTTCGTTAATCGCTTGTATGTTTCGGCCATATGGTTTCGGCAAAGTCTTGGTCTGATTACTTTGTGGGTTAGAATGTGAAGATGATTTGGGTCACGTTCGAAGAGAATTTTTTTTCCCGTGCGACTTAAGTCACAGAGAGATTCATTGGACAGAATAGGCTGACTTGCAGTTTCATTTTCTGAAATTCTGCTTATCTGAAATAGAAATTATAATATGGTTATGGAATCGTAAATACTTTAGTCCTGTGTCATTCAGGATTAAGGATAATCGTATAATACTAATCTCTTAATCCAAATCAATGATCGAATCTGCTCAACAGTTCGGTTCTGAGTCGGAAATTCCCTACATTCCATATATGGCAGTATGGCAATTTGACCTAGATAGGCAGGCGATACAACGCAGCACATATTAGAATATTTTCATCATATTGTAAGAAAGCATTAAAATTTTTGCTATTTTAGCATGGAAGCCGTCGCTAAATATCAATTTAAAGCAACGGCTGAAGACGAGCTATCGTTTGATAAAGGCTCTATCGTTAAGGTAAGTCAACAGCTTTGTATTTTGGTTGTTTTGCGATAGACATTTTTGACACAATATGACTTTCAGCATTAACATATTCTCTTTGGGCTTTCAGGTTTTAAACACGGAAAACGATGAGAATTGGTACAAAGCTGAAATGAATGGTAGAGATGGATTCATTCCTGCTACATATATTCAAATGAAACCTCACGAGTAAGTTAAAATCGCCAATAGAACCAAGCCGAATTCTGAACACCTTTTCAGCAATTAGCTTTTTATTTACAGTATAAAATGCCGTATTGCGTTTTGGTTCTGCCGTACAAGACGGCTTATGCTTCAAACTTTAATTTACAAACCGCTTATGCTTCTTTTTAGTAGGTTATCTAGTCAAATAGCTTAAGTTTGGTGCTACTTAGACTGTGAAGAAGTATTCTCCTGTTCTTCAAAAATTGATAAAACAAGAGTCAGTTTGTAAGCGAATATCAATTAAAAGCTTGGCCTATAGTTATTGCGTGGGCTTATGGGTAAACATTCTCCCTGTGTGAAATGTTACAGAGAAACCTTTCTCAAAAGAGAGTGTTTTAAAGATGTTTGTTTTCATGTTAAAACTGCTTGAATTTTCAGTGATTTGAAACGAGGTGTTAACTGTTCAGCTGTAATGAAAAACGAAAGTATTTTAGTAGAAATGATATTTTTACCCTTGTAGCTTTTTGGAATAATAATATTAACATTTAAATTTAATGCTCTTTTGCAATGCAAGGTGTTCCAAGAAAAATTGGTTAAAGTATCAAATAAGGACAATTAGATCTGTTGCGACTACTATTAGCAGAGAAACTTCTCAGAAATTTACAGCAAAAACAAAGGGATTGTACCAGATTATAATAAACTTTAATGCTCTTTTGCAATGCAAGGTGTTCCAAGAAAATTTGCTTAAAGTATCAAATAACAACAATTAGATCTTTTGCGACTACTATTAGCAGAGAAACTTCTCAGAAATTTACAGCAAAAACAAAGGGATTGTACCAGATTATAATCATTGCATTTAAAGTCAGAGTTGACTAGTGTTGTTTTAGTCTGGTTTTTAAACTTAGTTCTAGTTTAGTTTAAGTCTGAACCTCAAAATTATTATTAGTTTTAGTTTAGTTCTAGTTCGAACTAGTGATTTTGTTTTAGTTTTAGTTTAGTTTCAGTTCGAACCACAGCTTTTGTTTTAGTTTTAGTTTAGTTCTGGTTGAAAGCAGAGTTTTCGTTTTAGTTTTAGTTTAGGTCCAGATGAGTTATTCCATTTTAGTTTTAGTTCTAATAGCAAATTTATTTTGGTTTCAGTTCAAATAAAATCAAACAAAATGACACAAAA
>JAOBYK010632222.1:0-10910 GCA_025434845.1 Phenganax subtilis | reverse complement strand
GACTGTAACTGTAACAGTGACCAGTGAACAGAAAAAAATCAGAAATGGCCTGGTCTGGTGAGTGAGTGAGTGACATGGTGATAGTGATGGTGTTTCAAATTCGAATGAATATGAATGGAACCAAGTTGCTGCGGAAGCTGGTCCAAGATCCCAGCCAACGCATTGTCACATATATGCTTGATTCCAGAGACTTTGAATGCATTCGGAAATATATGTTCGTCGACAGCACTACTGCCAGTGCCAGGGCTTGCGCGTTCCAACTCCAACTGGCCCAACTGGCTTCTGGAACTTGCAACCTGTACCGCCCGAATGCTGGGGCCTTCCTCAAGCGCTAGCTGCGGCATGCTGTCATCTTCCAAAGCAGATTGCCAAGACTCAGACTCAGACAACTGGCGCCTGGTCCAAGTTGGGAAGTAGGACCAATCAGCACTAGCATCCGACAAAGCCGGCTCTGCAGCCATTTTCATGATGGATTCTATTTCAGCTTGGTCAAGATCAAGACCTCTCAATACATCCATAGATCGATCTCGGCAAAGTTGTGACAAGCTCACATTCCATGCATCCGCCAACTTCAATTCCGTGCCTGAGGAGGAGTAGCAGTAGTTGTATAAGTAACAGTGGAGTAGAGTAGACTCAATATAGTCTAGTCATTAGTATACGTAGTTAGTATTTTAATATCTATATAGTAACAGTAACAGTAACAGTAATAGTAATAGTAAGTCAAGTCAATTAGCAATAAATGAGCCTCGCCACCACCACCTCATATGTCCTCTCCTCTCCATGACCCTGGCCCCTGACCCCTGTCAACGCACACACACACACTCACTTCACACAACGCTGTCAAGATTCCTTGGTCGCTCAAGCAGCAAACAACAGATCTGCAGTACTGCTGTAGACTTTGCTCCAAATTCCCAGTGTTTGCCTCAAGCGTCAAAATGTGCAGGAGTGCTTCCAATTTCTGCGGGAAGCTGCAAAATCCTTGGCTGACCCAAGACCCAAACCCGCACCCACCACCACCAAAGCCAACATGTAGAATTATATAAGATCATCCATTCATTATCATGTAATATTTAAGAGAACTCAGAACTAGACTCGACTGGGACTGGACTTGGACTGTCCCATTTCCAGCGACTATAGGACTACCACCCTGACAGCCAAGCAGCCCTTGCCCATAGCTACTAGTGGGAAAATGCGGCATTCGGTGCAAAGAGTGGCCGCTTGCGCTGAAGTTCCAGCAGCAGCAGCATCGCTTTCATTTTCATACCACTGCTGGCCAATCATATGTCGGAAGTTGTCCAGGCTGTTGACACACCTTGCAAGTTGCGAGCACATAGCAGCGCAGTGGAGACAGCAATAGTATATAGTTAGGAAGGAAGAAAGGAAGGAAGGAAGGAAGGAAGTAAGTAGTAAGTCAGGAGTCAGTCAGTGAGTGAATAAGTAAGTAAGCAAGCTGGCTAGCTAGCTAGTTAAATAAGTAAGAAGTAGAAGAGGTCAGGTGATTCACTTCAAGTGAAGTGAAGTTGTTGAAAGTAGTTGGTGGTATGCGGTATGAGTATGAGTGAGTGGCAGGCAGGCGAGTCGAGTCAGTTGACGTCGTCAAAAGGTTTCATCCACTGCTGAATCTGAACTACAACCACTGCCCACGCGCCAAGCGCTGCTGCCTATTACCTATCTGCTACCACCTGCCGCCTGCCTGTTGCTCCCCTGCCTTGTGGTCCATTCTTCGCAAACGAAGAGCTCAGATTTTTGCTTTGTAGCGTCATAGCCTAAATTGAGATCAGCCAGAGTCTGAGTCAGAGAAGTTTTGGATTTGGGACCAAGGACCAACTAGTGAGATAAAGTGGAATGATGAGGGATGAGGGATGCAGGAATTTCCTCCTTCCAAAAAAAACTTTGCCAGGCCAACATGTTGAGTTTTGGATTTGGGACCAAGTAGCAAAGTGAGATAAAGTGGGATGCAAGGCCTTCCTCCTTCCAAAAAAGCTGCCTTGCAAACATGTTTAGTATATCCAATTTCCACCTTGCCCGGGTCATCGTTGGTGCACTTGGGGTTTTGATCTTGTTGCCATCCGCATCAACAATGTCCTTGTCCTTCTGGTTCTTGTCACAGGGTGTGCTGTCATCGCACAATGCCTCACTGACAGGTTGGGAGTTGGGGCGGAATGGGAAGTAAGACCACTGACCACTTCGGCCTATAATATGCATGCATCATCATCCATTTGGTAATGTGTATTACAAAAACTCTTTTGGCTTCTGTCTTTTATGGAACATAATATAATATATTATATAATTATATATATTTTTATATTACTATTAATATTACATATAGATTGAGGTGGTGGCCGGGGACAACTCAAGCCTCAAGCGCAAGGACCGGGGAAATCAACTCGACCCCCAAATAAAGAAAGGTGAGGCAAAGGCACTGCTAATTCCTTGGCTGCGCCAGGATCACCAGTGGCCATTTGAAGCACTGCAGTCACGCAAAAACCCAACCGGCTGCTGTTCTTTAGCTCCATGGTCAAGTTCATGCATTGGTACAGCTGTAGTAATGAATATGCTGGTCGCCCAGCCCGTCCGTCAGGCTGTTTCACGCATGGGGTGAAAGCAGCTTCCAAAGCATCCTGCGCACGGTGACCTTTGGCCTTAGGTATGTATCCGGCATTCAGGCATCCACAGTAGCAGGCTCAGGAGGAAAAAAGTGCCATTCCATTCCATGCCTGTTATGCATTGTTCAGTAATTCTCAGTTGACCAGACTAGACCAGGCGACCAATGTCCAATCCTCACATGATTTCAGACGCAAAAAGCAATTCCAAGGCACATGTTTCAGCTCAAGAAGTTTTAGGGCTGCATCTCGATATGCAATCACCTTAGATGCTGAGGATGTGCTGCTACAGCTTGCGGCTTGCAACTTGCGACCTAAACAAGTACACTTCAAAAAACCAACACTGTACGTCACTGTACACTACTACGAGTCTGAATTGCCAAAAAATACAGCAATTCGATTGCCCCCTGGCCCTGGACCCAGCAGAAGTTGACTTCAACCAAATCTGAGTCACTTCCTGCTCCGAGCCATGCTGAAAAACGGGTCTCGCAGCCTTCAATAGAAGCTCATACACTTCCGCAGCCTTTGCCTGCACCTCTTTCTCGAATTCTGCAGAGTCTGCAGCCATCAGCTTGGCAAAATGCACTATTCCATTTCCAATGGTTTCTGACACTGACTTTGAAGACCTTTCTTTACTTTATATCAACTTGTTATCGTTGATTGGAACTTGGACCATGAAGGTCATATGATACGCGATTTGATCATATGATATTATTATCATGTATGATTTGGTTTGTTTGGAATGGCTAAACTATCGCTGCTCTAAACCCTTCACGTGTCACTTCATCGCATTGCCTGATGAGGCCTGATCCGCACATTCACTCACAGGACCACGCAAATGATGCAAAACAATCACGCTATTTTAAGAATTAGATCTGTTTTTATCACCGATGAACACTTTTAAACTATACCAACAGCTTATACCTAAAATGTGGTTTCTAAAGTCAAATTGCTTCCTCAAATCGCTTTTTCTCTTATCCAGTGAGCCCAAGAGATAAAACCAAATCTGAAAAATAACCGCCCGTGGATTATGAAATTTAGCACCGACCTGCATACTTTCTGCTGCTTCCAGGACTGTCATGCCCAACTCTGCTGCAAACGCGTCTTCAACGCGTCTACAGGCTGTGGCATCAGGAAACATGCTGTCACGCGGGGCCCCTGGCACAAATGCGCCCACATGCACGGCTCTCATCACATCTATCAAAGCCCGAATTGGCGCACATAGTGAATCACGTGTGTAATTCAATGCGCTTTGATGCTCTTTGTTGACATGGTAGCCTAAAAGCTCGCTTTGCTCCAGACTCACTCCAAACATGTTGCAGTATGCCAACAATGTAGTTTTGAGGCTGTGGCTGGTGATGCGCTCGAGAGCATCGGCCTCAAAACCTTTGGCTAAAATGGATCTGAGCCTGTCAGAAACCTCCGCCGATCCAACCCTCTCAGCAGTTTCATATCCTAGGGATGCATACCCAGGCAAAATCAGAAATTCCAGATTGTGGGCCAAGGAGGCAAGAGGAGGGACAGGCGCCAATCCCAGCTCTTGCCTGGCTCTCAGGAACTCCAGGTACCACGGTTTTGCCAAGAAGCCAAAGGAAGGAACCACCAATGGAATGAAGCTACTTGCTTTCTCTTTGGAGCGCGTTGTCTTCGTGCGTGACAAAGCCCCTTCTACAAAACGCCCCAGCAGGCTCGAATGCCGAGTCCTGTTGGCATCAGCACACCTAAGTCTTCCAAAGATGCAGTACATGCAAAACCCAGCGATGGCTCTATCATATGCACTCGGCAAAGCAAAGCAAGCCACCTCCAACCAGCAGACCATGACCGGGGTCAGCATGTCTGCCCGAACTCGAGGGCGCCGCGTCAAAATCATGTCATGAGCTACCCCTCGTATTCTTGGCGAGTCAGCAGCTTGGCATGCACCTGGGATCTTCAGGTATTCGCCAGCAAACCTCAAGGTGGCCACTAAAGTATCCACCCTACTTGCTGACTTGCCAGTGTCTCTGCACATGCAAGCAAACCCATATACTTGAGCTTCATCCAGTGGTAACACAGGCTGCTCTGGGTTCTGTGTAACTAGCCAAGCGTATAGCAAACTGAGAGAGCCCGCTCTTGTCTTTAAAGTAGAGGTTGCTTTTCTGCAGAAAACGTCCTGCAAAGTGCTCAACACCCTGTTGCTATCGTCTGCACAGTCCAAAAGCATCTGCCCCACACCTGTTAGGCTAGGTTGGACCATTAGCAAGTCAGCCCATTTCTGCAACACACCTGCTCTATCTGGGTCCGCGGACTTGTGGACACTGTCCGCAACAAACAGTCTAATCCGTCGTCTCGCAAGCTCCACTTTTTCTGGATCAGTAAGTGGCACACTAACAGGTGGGACCGACACAAGGCTTCTAGGAACCACCACTGGCTTTAACCAAGGCATACTATCAGGCTCCAGTACGCTCATCACAAATGGGCTAGCTTCCCATGGCATCCTCGGCATGAAAGTGGTATTACCACTACTCATTGCTACATCTAATGTCCTTTCAATCATTTGCATGTCGGGGCGAGAACCAAAGGTAACATCTACCTTGGGCTCTCTGATTTCTCCATCTAAACCCCGCTTTGCCATGCAGTGACATCCACCAAGGACACCCACCCACCACACCGCTTGAGGAGAAAATCCATGCCGTTCATCACTTCACTTCATTCGCGCGCAACAAGGTCCAATGATTAAAATCAAAAGGATTCTTGTTGCTCACTTCTGACATGGATTTACTTACTGATTTGCACGCAGTCAGCACGAACCTGCGGACGCGCCTCTTTCACTGGGGATAGCCTGTGGTCCTTCAAAAGGACACATTGGAACAACGAAAAGACATGAGCAGCAACACCTGCTTATGCAACATCTGCTCATGCAACTTCTGCGTTGCTCATGTCGGCACACCCCACTTGAATACATAGCAATGCTTTAACTTACATCTCTCCAGGAAGGGATTAGACGAGTGAAACCATTCTGTACAAGATGTTCAATTTCCAGCCTCGAAGGTTTGTCGGCAGGATTGCTCGGTGACGGCACTCTACAAATCCAAAGGAACATGCTACACTCCAGAGTCAAATCGGATAACCTGTGCAAGATCTTGGCGTGGGTCACAACTGGGCTATACATGGAAATCAGGCTGGCACGCGCAGCCTCATTGTCAATGAAGACAAAACACCTCCTCTGTGAGATCTCCTCCTTCAACAGTTCTATTGCCAGAAAAGAAGCCAGAAGTTCCAGCGTTGCTATAATTTTCGGAGTTCTGTGCTGGAGCAACCGCATTGTGTCCTTAGGCACTTGCTCCGAGAAAAACCACTTCTCGACAATTTCTTGGTTCTGCAGACGATACGCTACCATTCCCACGCTACCATCTCGGTCATTGCCCTCGAGAGCAGCATCTGTGAAAATAAGGAACGTCTGCTTTGCAACCCCTGCTTGCAGCAATCTTGGCGGCGAGCTAGACACAAACGACCTTGCCCATTCCAACTCGGCCCGGATAGCCTCATTGATGAAATTTCCAGGAAGAGAGCCGGCCGCACGCGAGTTGCACATCTTCATGCGCAGCGCGAGCACTCTGCCAAAAGTTTGAGACTCCGCGAACTGCAGCCGGCCCCTCAAAGAACTTGCTTCAGCACTCGTGAATGAGCCTTTCGAAAGTAGCAAGTCTATGTCTGCTACTATCCGTTCAACCCGGGACGGCTTGTTCCGGACCACAATCGTTCCCTGCAGGCTTTCCTCAAAGCTGTATTCTACACCCAAGGCCTGAAAGGTTCGCGCCATTGGAAGCCGTTTAGCTGGCTTGGTGGAATAACGCCAACCGATCAGCTCCAGGAAAGTCTCTGCCACATTTTGCGAACTGCGCCCTGCGCTCTGCAAATCCAGCTGTGGATAGTCATCGTAGTAATTGCTCCAAATCAGCCCAAAGAGCTTGGATCCCACCTTGAAAATGGAGCGGGATATCTTGTTAAAGGCATACACTGCGGACGCCGCGCCGAAAGGCATGACTCGCGACACGAAGTAATGCTTAGCCCCTTGCGCGTCCGGAACCAGAAGGACGCTGCACCAAAGCGAAGAACGCTTGACCAATAGCTGCTTGTAGGCGCTGCCCAGATCGAGCGTACGCCCCATCAGACGCCTAGCCTCCGGCACTGTCAGAGACCGGTGCAGCGGCGCCTTCAGCACACAGCCGGTAGAGAGAGGGACTTCTACCGTTCCAGTGTCCTTCACTGCTTCCAGAAAAGTTCGGGCCAGGACTGAAATGCTATCCACACCATCCATTTCCAACCTATATTGCGCAGCAAAAGAGCAATTCACTAGGCTAACAGACATGTCATCAATTGGCCTCACTTTGTCTG
Organism: Phenganax subtilis; assembly: GCA_025434845.1. Lineage (NCBI taxonomy): Eukaryota > Metazoa > Cnidaria > Anthozoa > Malacalcyonacea > Clavulariidae > Phenganax > Phenganax subtilis. Next base: position 3,933 of record JAOBYK010632222.1, on the reverse strand, counting down.
ATTGGTGGAGCCCGAAACGAGGAGAAGCCACGAACAAGGTGCCGAATTTTGCTTGAACTTCTGCTTCGGTGAGCGGACCTTCTAGCCATCCTCGAGAGACTTCATCCAAGGTCACCCGCCACACTGCTTCCACTGTGGCAGCATCAACTGAGCTATTGCTACGACTTAGAAGCATGGGCCTGCTCCATTTTGACGACTTCATGAGCTGTTCCGTAGTCATTGCTGGTTCATTCTCCTCGGCCTGAAACAAACTGCACGAACAGGATTTGCCATGAAGTGCAGAACCCACTATTTGCATGGTCGCCAGGTCATCGTCTACGATGCCGGCGGCTTGGCACATCTCCTGAAATAGCAGAAAAGACTTGTCCTCTACTATTTTTGCGGAAGCCTCGTCCAAATGAGCGTGAATTTCTGCCTCTTGAGAGGAAAGCTGGGCCTTCCTTGCAGCGAAATAATCCAGCGCTTCTTGCCTTTTCCTATTCGTCTCATCTACCCCTTCTGACAACAAAAAGAAAATATTTCGCTTCACGTCATCATCCACCATGAAGCTCTCATCGAAGGGGTGCTTCTGGCTGACCGCTTGTTCGAGGAACTGGCTGGGTGACCGGTAAACACCGATCTTTGCAGCCCAAGCTTTGCTGTTGTCAGCCTGGTTCCCCACTTCCACACAAGACAACAGCTTGGCCTCTTGCCGCAAACCAAAATGACTGCGCTCATGTGCTGTCAGGAGCCGCGGGCAAGCATCAGAAGTGGACCACGGCAGGGTCCAGGGCACTTCAAGCATTTCCAAAAATTCTGAAATAAGCTCTGGGACTCGGTTTCCTCGAGGTTGCCTACCAGCTGCAGCCATGCTCCATGGCTCTACCCTACGCTTTTTGGCCACAGTTGCAGTAATTGCTTGCGCGCCCAGCTGGAGCGCAGCTACACGAGCAGCTGCAGCAATGCGGGCGCACAACATCGGAGGGTAGTCTCCGTGGTGACCTGTTTTGTAAGGCAAATGCCGGCGTTGCCCATCACACACTGCAGCTAAAGGGCGCAGCCAGTGTGCGTTGGTCTTGAAAGTCATCCACCGATCTTGGCGGCCACCATGCATGCAGTTTTGAAAACTGACCTCAAACAAAGGGATGGCCTCACTCAAGTGCTGAACACACTGTGTATCCCAGAAGTAACTGTGCTTAGAATCTCCCAGGGAAATGAAAGCGCCTGCTCCAGCTGCAATTTCCAGTACGGCTGCAATGTTTGCGAAAATGCGATTGGCCGCTGCAACTCTGGCCAAATCACTGTGTTGCAGGGTTGGCAAACCGTTCGGATATTGCGCTGAACGGAGCTTTCGGATCTTCTTGAAGCCCTCCTGACGCAAGGAATGCCTCAGTCTTTGCTCACGTTTGTGAGTGGTGCCGCGCGGTGGAGTTGCATGAACATAGAATGCCTGACCTGGCTGTCTCAAAAGCGTAGCTAAGTAGTGCACTGCTTTGTCATTCGCAAGGTCCAGCGCAATTGTAGGGTGGCATTGCTTATGCCGAGTGCTTGCTTGGTCAAACGCCATTGCCTGAAATCCTTGGGAAGATAGGCAATATGACAGTTTTGCGCTTCTTGCGCATAACTCCACGACCAAAAGTGAATTCAAAGGCGCACCATCGAAGATGCTATGTGAAACTTCTTGGCGATGCGGATGTCACTGCTTCTCATGCTCGCGCTGAGAATGCGCCTGCTCGCACCGAGTACAGAGATGCCAGCCTTTGGAGCAACGCTCACCGGCCTTGGCGGCCTTGCATCCACTCAAATTGTAAGAGAAGCACAATGGTTCTCCGCCGCTGGTCATGGCCTTCTGGCCGATGAGCTCCCCAGGCATGCGCACTTCCGATCTGGTGTTTTGAACACGGCCTCCTTTACCTTTGCCTTTCTTGGACGAACCCTTCTGCAAATTTCGAATCTGGCCCTGCAAGTTTTCGATCGTGCGCTTCATTCGGTCCTGTTCAGACTGCTTTGCCTTGCTCTTCTTGTCATGTACCGGTTCTTCCTCAGAATCCGCTCTCCTCTTGGAGCCGCTGCTTGTTTGCAAGGGCTGAAGATGGAGTCTGATTTCCGGAGCCAGCAACGCTCTCTCCAACGCCGCCTCCACTGGCACAATAGCCCCAGCCGGCTTGATCCCTGACCTGGTCTCACGGATCAGGAATTTGAAGAGCTCCATGTCGGCTAGTTGTACTTGTTCGATGGAAACCTTCTTGAAGTGTTCAATTGGTGCTGCTGCATATGCCTCCAGCAAGATCTTCGTCCACCTTTCCATTTTGCTGTAGTCACAGATTCTAGCTTGGTCAAAAGCTAAGCTGCGCCTTTGCAAGGCGTATTTCAGCCTCAGGTCCGTGCTAGTATCGGCTTTTACTTCTTCTTTGACTTTCACTTCACGGATAATGCCCTGGCTATCTGGCTTCCATGTGGGATCATTTTTGATCCCCATCAGCTCTTGGTCACGCTTGGTGCACTGCTCCCATCTTACATACCTCAGCTGGTTATCATCAAGCATCTGGAAAATCATGTCTATGAGCGCGTGGCTGGGCTCTAATTCCCCCGTCAAATCCAGCCCGCTCAGTCTTGCGACCTGGGCAGTGTGCCTAGCAGACCTTTCGGCCTGAGCTAGTTTTCTAGGCTCGTCGCCATCTCTTTTGTTTAGGCGTGAACTCATGTCTGCAGCTGCTAAGGTGTAGCTTTCGAAGAAAAGCCTCCTGAGTGGAGGAACTTTGTGCTCAGGTGCGGGATCTTCATTGCATATGCGGCTCATCAAAACCAGCAATGGGGCCTCATTGGTTTGGCCGGGTACATAATTACAAGCAAATGCCATCTTGCCGAAGGTGTTGAGACCAAGGCTATCGAGTCTTTCGATCTCATCGCGCTCAACACCTATTTCCTGTGCCCTCGACAGGAAAACCGCTGGCGAGTCCAACATGACTACCTAGGCTGGGTCTGCTTATGACTGAGCCATGCCGCCACTCAAACAAACAAAACTTGACACGTAAATAACTTGCAAAACATTCCAGTCTCGCTTCAATTCTAACCTTTTGCCTTGAACTTGCAAAATCTTGAAAGGAAAACTGAACTCGACCGACTGTCAGTCTCAAACTTGCGCTTTGGTCTCCACTCGTCTGACAAACATGTTGGCAAACTCCTGCCTCTGAGTAATTCCCTTTCTTGGAGCTGGCCTTCCCAGCGACACTTCTTACCTTGCAGTCAGCTCAAAGACACGCACCAATACTTGAACACAGAAGGTGCACAAGTGCCTAACAACTTCTGCACACTGACTGCCTTAGCTAACATCTAGCAGCGCATCCAATCTTACATAGGATCTCAAGCTGACAGGCATTAACGCCAACTTAGGCGCGCACCTCACCTTTTCTCTTGTCAGCGCTGACTTCCAGCGAATCAAGATCCGAAACAGTGCTTACATTTGGGGAAACTCAGATCGACGTCGGCAGACAAAACATAATAAGCTTCCGACAGAAGCCTGCCGCACCCTGTACGGTCACTGTGCTCGACATGGCCACAATGCACCACTTTGGTGCGCCCATGCCTGAAGGCCCTCATCAGATCGCTCTTAGCTGAGGGTGAGACCACACGATCCTTATCGTGAAAAGTATCGATGAGTGCATGCCCAGCCTCTCCTTCTTCTTCTGCAGAACTGGAGCTGCTGCTATCATCTGAGCTAGAGCTGCTAGAAGCTTCTCCAGCGAATTTTACAGCAAACTCTTCTTCTTCTGTAAGATACTGCACCAGTCCCACTCGAGGAATGTCATAGTCTGCTGCCAGACACGCTATCCTTCTGGCTGCTTCTTGCTCGTCTGCTGCATTCTGAAAAACATGTCCGACCTGCATACTTTCTGCTGCTTCCAGGACTGTCATGCCCAACTCTGCTGCAAACGCGTCTTCAACGCGTCTACA
>JAOBYK010632000.1:0-10910 GCA_025434845.1 Phenganax subtilis | reverse complement strand
CCGAGCTAGTGCCAGACTCATCCGCCATGTTTTTGGACCCCACTTTTGATCAGACGAAAAGCCTAAGCAGTTCCTCCCATTTCACTGGTTCCTCCAGATATATAATAGAGCTCAGTGTTTTCGACCACTCGACTTGACGTTAATTATTCAGATGACTGTAATACTTGACGGTCTTGACCCCAAATCCCCAACAAAAACGCGTACATGGTAACCGGTGAATTTGGCGTCAACAAAGCACTACATAATAATAAATTTAGTTAAACCACAGCATAACAGCACTATGCCTTTTTCAATGCCAAAATATCAGCTCGCGCGTTGTGTAAAATACGGACCTCCACAACGCAGTGAAGAAGAGTTGAAAAAATTAGAGAAATCATTTGTTTTGGATTGCGTGTTTGTGGGTACGCTTTCTGATGATTCGGGTCGCGCTAATCCCAAAATGGCAACAGCAATTCCACCATATAACGCCCAGAAAGACAAGTTTGCTAAACGTTATTTTGACTGTCCTACTGTACGCAAAGTGCTTAAAAAAACTGGGCAGGTAAATGAGTAATTAATTAACAATTAATTAATAATTAATGTATTATAACTCATTATACTTTTTGCTGAGAACATACTTTACTTTCAATCTTGTGCCCAGGGTAATTACTCCCTCTCTTCCTCACCCCTCCTCCTTTATTATTCCCCAACTCTACCTCTGATAAAGAGAGTCCCTGAGGGAGGCAACTACTCTGTGCAATTTTAGGCTTCATTTCAACAGCTAACCTTTTTGTACATTCAACATGGAACATGGACTTACACAGACAAGATAAGCTTGTACCAATTGTAACCAGTCACTAATATTCAGGATGTTAATCAAGGAGATTCTTTGTGTGGGAAACAGATGGACAGATTTTACCTGACTGGAAGCATGGGAACTAGCATTCGTTTAAGAAATCAAAATGGTGCAGGTAACAAAGTTGTAAGAATTGATGAACCACTAATAGGGACCAGTAGCAGGGCCACGGAACCAGGGGGCATTGAGGGCAAGTGCCTCTGCCACTTTTTGTATCAGGGAAAAATGTGCCCTTTTCCTGGATTAAACTGAGTGGCCTTTTTTCATGGAAAGGCAAATGCCTTGTTTCAGGAACCAGTGAACTATAGAGGTTTTTCATAGATACAAGTGCCTTCCTTTGAGGTAATAATTGCACTGCTGGCAAAAGTACATATATCTTTTCAGACCCCTTGCAGTTTTATATGCATTTATACTCACGTGCCCTTTTTAGTCAGTGCTCCCCCCCACTTTTGAAGTGCTTTCACAGCCCTGACCAGTAGTAAATTAATTAAGTACTCATTGATCAAAACTGAAATGGATTTATAAAAAGCTTTATGTACTACTGTACTTATTCAAACAACGTTGAGAAATCATGAGAAACACTCTTTGCAGGAAACTCTCAAGATGTTATAAGAGGGCACAGTATCTTCATGGAATCTCCAAAACCAATATTTGGCTACCATGGTTTGTATGGCTTCCGAAGAAATACTCCCTGGCTTCGCCAGAAACCTTCAGTTTTTGTAGGTTAGTCAAATTTCATATCCCTAATTCATTTGGTATACCTTGCAGACAAAATAGTCCCCAGATTGAGGTCCTCATGCGTGGAAACTATTCTGCAAAATTTACCTTTGTAGTACTTACATCACAGCTCTGTGGAACTAGGTGAAGTCCCAAGCTTAATGCACTCCTATATTAAACTGGTTGCTAGAGACGGGTTTCATGTTTCATTCTGTATGTCCGATATGTAGACTTTTTTTTCACTTCGTTCATAACCACTGGTTTCCCTTGCCCTCGTATCCATGCCCTTTAAGAATATAGCGGACTTCTAATGCGCGGCGTGTGCAGCGGCTGACATGTTCAAGTGGAGATTAAAAAAATGCTTTGGTCAGTCGTGATATTGTCTGTCATCGCATTGTCAGATTGTCTTTTTACGTACTTGGTTAAGTTCAACTCATCAATGGAAAATGTTTTCTTTATCAAGGTAAAGTTGACAATCGTTCTTTGGTTCCTTGAAGATTATTAGACAGTCGAAACGACGCCAACGACGCAAAGCCAATATTAACTGGACAAGTGTTTGCTAAAGTTGTCTACTTTCATGGCAATAACAATTTTTAAGCTGTAAATCTATAAGTTTGTAACATGTAACTTAATAGGAAATTAGTTTGCAGTGTATTGTAGGACCAGAAACATTCTCTTTTTAGTATTAAAGCCGAAAATACACAGTCACACTTCCTGAGCTGCTTGCTGACATTTTCTCAGCCCTGTTGAATATCCTCTTTCGCCGTTGTTCACGCAATGATCCATGGAAAGTAAATGACATATTTATATGCAAAGTCGATGGGAATGTCTCAGCTCACCCACCTTTATTCTTATCTACTCGCCCCGTGCCATCGAGAACAATCCCACTGACTCGTCCCCAGGGAATACATCCTTGCGTGAAGTCGTCATTAACCCATTCTATGAACTGGACTTTCTGATTTTACGAGCAATTAAAAACAATATGTATACATAGTAAATATTTACAAGTGTAAGAAAAATATTAGATAGAGTTAATGCATGATGCTCAAAAATTCTAAAACTATTTTTATGTACATAGTTTTGATTCAATAGCGCAGTGGTTAAAATTTAAATTTTCTACGTAATCTTACTGGATTTGTGGTAATAAGCAATAAATATTCTTTTCCACACGTCTCTTATTATTGGAGGTTCTGAAATGACAGACATCTAATCATCTGGTGCAAGATTTTTTTGAAATTAGACTGAAAGGTTTTTCGACAACTTGTGGTTTAATTGCCCGTTACTTGCTCATCACTTGAAATTCTGATTCTACAATTAGTGAAGTACAAGACTTTGCAATTATCAGATTTAGCTCACAGGACATGCGCAAGAAATTCATAAAGACAAAACTTGTTTTTTATTAAAATACCCTAACTGTGTTGACTAAAATATGTGCGAAAGTGCAGTTGTCATATTGCTATGTTCTTGATTCTTTTCCAAATACCTGTTTTCTTCGATCAATGAATTTAATAAAGTGTTCATATCATTTACAACCATGTTCGAGGGACCGTTTTGTAATGCAGCATCTTCCTCTCTTTCACATGTGTTGAGGTTACCCATTCCGTTCAGCATTGACTCGTAAGAGCCTTCTGTGGCTTGCCCATTTATCGCTGTTCCGTCGTTGGGGTATACTTGATTAAAGCTGTTTTGCTGTTGCTGGTCGCGCACTTGAAGCAATTGCTGGTTGATGTGTTGTTCATATTGCCATAAACCTTTCTGGTGGGAGTTCTGTTGTGGCACCTTGTTTCCTTGGGGGTGACTTGGTGGGTGAGGTGGGTAAAGGTAATCGTGGTTCGGGGCATCTACCGAGTATGGGTAATGCGACAGTTTTTGTCCTCTGTCCAGTGGTTGGGGTCTGGGTGGAGGTCTTGGATGTGGTGCGCCATGTTGTCTGAGAGCAGGCAATGGCTGAGTGTTTCTTCCCATCTCCACTGGTATTCTCTGTGGATAATGTGGTTGGTTGAATTCATTCGCTCCGTTGGAATAATAATGAGTAGCAGGTTCGCTGCTTCTGCGCGGTCCGATGTTGTTGTTGCGCAAAGGAAGGTAACGGTTTGAGCTATCAGCCTCACAAATGATACTGTCACTCATTCTTCTGTTCGGAACTGTTGGTGGTTCAGGAGCGTTTTGGATGGGTACTTTATGAAATACAGGACTTCGAATAACTGCGAGATTATGATGACTGCCATATCCACTGCTAGATCGTCTTTGTTCAGGGTGGAATGCGTCGGGTATAGGTGAGGGTCTAGCCATATCATCAAAATATTCATTGCGTCTAGGACTGTTGTTCCACTGCTTCATTTGTGAACATTGTTGCATCTGGTAAGCGTCGCTTGCCTGTTTATTCGGTGGATACATTTCCTCCGGTGTTTCCTCAACTAAAGGTGGCACAGCAGGCTGTCTAGTAAGCTGGGTGCTCATTTCACTTGATCTACGACTGCTCATATGGGAATCTACTCCACTCTCGCTTGAACGTCGGCTACTGTAGTCCACTGCAAGATTTTCCTTCAGTTCATTGGGATATCTTCCAACATGGCTCATTCTTTCTGTAACATCTGCAATCCATTTCCCCACTTCATTTTGTTTATTGATAGTTGGTAAAGAAATTTGGTTCGGGACTACAGGACCCTCCACAAGAAGCTCGCCTCCTCTCTCTCTTGGGCTTGGCATCTCTGGTCTTTCTGGGAACGAATAAGAAACAGCCGCTTGAGGAGATCTTGGTGACATGCTGCTCTTATTGTTGATTATTTTATTTGGCAAATTGATAGTTGTTTCCTCAGGCTCATCACACATGATGTTTGCTGAGTGCGGACTATCAACACAACTAGAAGATGACGTAAAGCTTTGTGGAGAGAAATCTACTTGGTGATTCCCAGTCTCCTTGAACTGCTCTTTTCCTCCCGGACTTGACGGATCTCCGTTTTGTTTCATCTGATTTGAGCCTTGGTTTCCTTGACTGAGGGATGGTTTTGAAGTTGATGAGCTTTTTGTAGCATCGCCTTGTTTACCCTTTGCCTCGTCAACTTTTGGCTGCAAATGAAAATATAAATGTATACGTTAACATGCCGTGTTTTGCACTGGCCCAAAGTTGGATAAGTTAACTTTAAGTGGACTATATTCCTTACTTTCTTTGCTCCAGTGAAATGCTCAGGATGACAAGTTTTCTTGTGTTTTCTCAGAGAACTTGGATCTGTGTATCGCTTCGTGCAACCTGCGACTGTGCACACATACGGTTTCTGCGTATAAAAATGAGTATATATTACCACATGAAACTAGAGAATTTATAAGCATCGTTCTTGCTTTCAAAATATAACTTACCACTGAAGAATGAGTCCTGTTTTGATGTTTTGCGCGATCTGATGCATTCGTAAACGCTTTACTACAATTCTCAAATTCACAAACGTAAGGCCTTTCTCCAGTGTGAGATCTTTCGTGTGTCTTTAAGTTTTCCAATCTGGAGTACGCTTTGTTGCAGCCTTTATACTGCAAATACAAGTGTGTAATTGATATGAAAATCAAATACGAGCATTTAACTAGTATTTCAATTATATGTGACAACTGCATGCATAGTCATCATGAGTCATGGTAAAAGTGGGATGAAAGCTTATACAGAAATCGTCGCCATTTTAGGTAAAGAAGAGGAGGAGATTCGTCCTTGGCACAAGGGCAATGTACTGTATTTTGCCAAAATATTCTTAACGAAAGAGAAAGCTTTTGAAAAGTGAGAAGACAGGAAAGGGGAAGAACTGCTGCGTAGTCGCACTCGTTATAGTCAAATCTATAGCCCTGTACTGTTGTACGAAATTCAACTATGCAGCCACCAACACTTAAAAGATAGAATCGAAACATAACCTTTGGTACTTACGGTACATTTATTTGGTTTTTCACCAGTATGTCGTCTCATGTGAACAACTAACATGTATTGAGCTTTAAATGGCTTCTGTTCTCGCTGACAATCAACCCAGTGGCATGTAAAGTCTCTTCGTTCTTTCTTTATATGATCAGTGTTCACATGTTTGACGAGCTCGTCTTGTGTTTTGAACAAAGTATTACAGTCTTTCCACAAACATAGAAACTCGTTATTATTCTCATCTTTTTCTGCACCTTCCGTAGCTTCTTCATTCTCTCCTTCAGATTCTCGCTAAGAACAAAAGAGCCACCCAGTTACAATTCAGTTGAACTGCACTACCCAGATGAAAGTAACTATTTAATGAAGATAACTTTTAATTGGATCGCAGTTATTGTCAGTAGTTTTATTGTGACAAATTGTTATAATCGACCAATTAGAACAATTATTGGCTCTCGGGAAACGAACATTCAATAAAATCTGTCAATCTATTAGTGGAAATACGCGTGTTCCTATAATGCTACACCATAATCAACGTAATTTTAAAACAAAACCTTGGGAAATGTAAAATGAATATGACTTCACCGAGTGCGAGTGATTTCAATTATTCCGAGATTCATAGCTATTTGGTAAATGAATTGACCGTGATGACACTGATGATGCAATGCTAACAAGTCCCTCTCTAGGCAATTTCTTAGAGGTTTTCCCTGGATGAGTAAATTATCCTGACGTTTGATAGGGAAAACTTTGCACAACAGCCACATCGCCACATAAAAGGTTAAGTAGGTTAAAGACAATGATGAGTTTTTCTGTATTTCAATTAAAATGGCATTGAATATGATGGAACCAATCGACTACCACTACTGTACCAATACTACGTAGAGAATACGTAAATTTTGTTCAAACCCAGACCAATAACATTTTTGTGATTTTATGAATGCAGACTTCCATCACCACTCATCACATGATTTGTGCGAACTATTATGTTCTATTTTTAAAGTACAAGACTGTTTTCTATCCACTTGAGAATGTAAGAAGAGATGATGATACTCTGTCAATGAAAAATGATTACAACTACAATCAGTAGCTAAAACTTTCCGGACAAAATAGTATTCCATTATTCTCGCAAAATGTTCCGAAGGAATGGCCTTGACCTCGACTACCTTCGCTAAGAGAGTGGTAATCCCCCTAGAAAGTGGATCAGAGAATTCATCTTACATGTAACCTTTACAGGACTTGCATACCTACTCAGGGCAAGTGCAAGTTTTACTTTTTTGACTCGGAAAACATTCTCTGGTAGTAAGTATACTTCTGCAACCAAAAGTTGTCTTCGTATTAAAATTATTTGTGGGCATCGTTTGCAATGCACTAGCCCTGAGGAGTGACGCTTTGGATTGCTTTACTTGCAAACAAATAAGTCATTAAGATATTGATCTTTCTTTGTTTTAGATTTTCTGTTTGTTTGTTGAAACTGTATGCAAAAGCAATGCCAATGAAAAGGACCAATATTTCTTTCATACTTCACTTATGAAACCTATCAGTCCTATTTTACTGTAATGTGTGAATGCGTCATTATGAAATTCAATCAACGCTATTTGACCAGCTCTCCACTTGTCTGACAGCTGGTCTCCATTCACAGTGATCGATCTTAGCGTTTCAAATTCTGTGCCAAGAACTCAACATGGTTTATCAGAACGATGTAACCCAAACAACGTGCAAGATATTTTGTCATATTATCTTATTATGATTCTTTGGGAACGATCGCTTCAAATGGTGTTTTGGATTACCAAAAATTAGCACCACGCGTTGGTACTTTCAAACTCCAAAATAATTAATCTAGCAAAATGACATTCGTGACCGAAGGCACTTCAGTGTGCGTGGCAATTTTGCAAATTTTTGGCACTCATGCCGTGTTTAGCAAAATACTTAACAGAACGAAGCGTTCTTAAACTTGGTTTTCACTTCCAACTATGCTACGCTTCATTGTGTTTTTATGTCTGCCTTTTGTTTACCTTTCACTTATGCCTAAGTCGCAAGTGAAAACCAGGCTTAACATCATTTGCGCCTTTCCTTTTTGAAGAAAATGGTCTAGACCAACAAAAGCAGAGAAATTTGAAAATTTAACTGTAATTATGAAAGGGTTAATTGTTGGAATGTGTCGCGTACCCGTTAATTAAATCAATATGTTATCATCAGTCACATAATGGTTTGAATGCGCAACGATTCAAGAGATTATGCTTGCAATTACCGCGCGTATAGACAATGTGATTAATCTATGTTTTCCTTAATGCATTATTACTTCTAAACCTCGTCTTGATAATGCCAGGATAATTGTAGGAAACTGATTTGATAAGTGAATAATGATACAAATATAATTCGTGAATAGATCGGCGCGTAACTGGAAAGCAAATAAAAAATACAGGAGACAAACAAAGACGCACCTTATCCGTTTCCGACGGAGAATTAATGGCAGGCAACTTGTTCTCATCGTCCACGATCATGTTTTCTTCTTGAGATTCTTTCTTGATCTCATTCTCTGTTGTCTTTTCCTTCTTGATCGTTGGCATCGTCTCTTCTTCGATGTCGCCAGACTTGGCTCTAGGACCTGTTGGCGTTGATTGCCAGCAACCAAACATAGGTGATCGCATGGACGATGATCGCAGAGGTTTCGGCGAAGGACTAACGCCATTTGCGCTTAGATGTCCGTACGAACCTGCAGATGATAACCTCGGCGCATTAATATACGCAATCAATGAGTCCGGTGATGTGCGAATTAGGCTGTTTATATCGATCGAATCAATAGACAAGGGTGAAGAGGACATTGCGCGCTTTCGAGCTAAACGCGCAGATTGTCTGGGACTTGGGAAACTTGAAGGATGCATGAAAGGTTCTAAATTACTGGATCGCAGAGATGTTGCTGTTGACGGCGGAATACTGTTATTATCTTTGTTAGATAGAGAAGCTAGATATTGCGCAGGAGTTGACGGTGAGGTAGCGTTGTTTGGTCGATAACCTGGTGGCCATTCTGGTTTCGGTCTTGGTAACTCTGTATCTGCTCGTTTCATGTAGTTTGGGTTCACAAATAACGGCGAGGTGTGACAAACTTGTCGCTGAAAGTTCGCATGACAATCGTGCATGAAAGCGGGACTTGGAGGCACAGGAAAAGATGAGTATTCTCCTCTGTTCATCTGATGTTCGAAACAATAGTGCGCTTCTCTACACATTGGGTTACCGCATGAGTATCGATTATCATAATACGGAGGTGTTATAGGAAAACGAAAATACCCTTGTTGCGCTGGTTTCTTGAACTGTCCATCATGTTGTCTATAATGCTCTCCGTAATGACTGTGAAACATCTGTCCTGTTTTGTATTTAGGATCTGTTGAGGAATCTGCCATATTGCTTGGTTCTTCAACTACTCGCTCTAAACTTCCTGCATGTGACTTTTGTACGGCAGGTGAGCGGGCAAACATTTGTTGACGTTGTTCACTACACATTCTCACATCGCTTGTCGACGAAACGCGAGACGCATCTGCGCTTTGTCGGAATTGCTGCCTTTTATCTGACATTGCTGGACGAACTCTTCAAGTAGAATATCTGAACTTTAAGATGCCCTAGTGTTGTTCTTTGTGTGTTTCATTTGGCTGTTTTTGTTTGGAGCTACTTTTTTGGAGCCAATGCCTATGAACTGGGTAAAAACATATTACCAATGAGCGCGCTAATACCAAGCAATAGAGGTAACAGACTACGTTCAACCTAATAGTTAATATACAAAGCAATATTCTTTGATTGTAGTTAAACAATACAACTTTAATCTTTCTCCTTTCGAGAGAAAATATTTGTTTTGTGCGCTTCAACAAATCAACTCATCATTAAAATAGTTGAGATAGATGAGATTGCAAAAAATCCACTAGACTATGTCGTGCTCACTATCGCTTTGCGCCACGCTGCAAACATTTCACGCAACATAGGGCATTAAAGATTAACATAAAATGCGCAAATAAATTTATAAGCATACCTTCAATCAATGGAAGTTATCTGCATTCAAAATGAATCCGATAGTATTTGTAGTTTGAAGAAGAGTGGAGAATAGTCCGCTTGCGAGAGATAATTACGAACAACAGTTTCTATGATTACATCAAGCTGTGCGTGTTCTCTTATAATGTAGTATGATTGGTTCTCAGGGAAATAGCTTCAAGGTGCTGCTATGGTCAAGCGCACACAGAACAGGACCAATCATGTGAGACGTATCATCTCCGGTATTATGTCAGAACTTCCGTTACTTCAAAGGTCATGACCATCTCGTCTCGAAGTACGGTGTACCAAAACTATATTTTAGTTTTTTCCAAATGATAACTTGCTGATTGCGAAAATATCTGGTTTAACTATAATAGTTGGTTTCTTGGCTTTAAATTTATTTCAACTGTGGTCTTCTGACTTGGCTACATCCTTCAGGAAACTTGAGTATCTCTTGTTTCTCAGTTGTCGGAAGTTCCTGATAAGCAGATAATGTGAACTCCCGCCACACCATAACTTATCAAACTTCTTTTAATTAATAAACAAAATAGTTTGTCAATACAATTGATTAATAATTATGAACAAAGTATATCTTTATTTTCCGCTACATTATCGTTCCTGTACGTGTACTGAACGCAAAAAATTTAGATAAGCATTCATATGCGGTTATCATAAAACTTTGTGCCTTGGTCGTTTTTAACAGGTTTAACCGCATGACGACAATGCTCACATTCCAGAGATGGCAAAGTCTGCTTCCAATCATTGAGGAATGGAATGATTTATAAAAATCAAGATTAACTTAATCCTGATTGTAGCGCAGTACGTACAATGTTTGGGTTTAGAATAAAAAAATATTTTGCTGTATACTTAGCTTCTACGGTGAACGTAGCATGAACGAAAGGTGAGGATACTATAATGTCATTGTTCAACGGTGACCCAGTAGTGCAGCCAGTCGTGGCAACTGGTCACTGAATGGAAGTGTGGAACCAACTTGTAAATGAGTCTGGGACAATGCATTTCCAAAGATTTGAATAATAGAAGTTCCTGGAAATTTGCATCGCATCACCATTTACTATTCCACGACCAGTGGTGTCCAATACAAAGTGACATCTCTTGCAATAAGCTAGCTGAAGATATTTCATTGAGATTGGTTCAAAAAGTTGCAGTGTTTTGTTTTCTAAAAGGTTGCCTGTGGTCTGTTTATTCAACAGCGACATATGAACCCATTGTATGAACCACATAGACCGCTGCGTAAACCTCGATTCGTCGTGTGTAATCTGGAAATAATCACTTTAATTTAAAATTTGGAAATACAACTCACACAACTTTGTTCAAACTATTTTGTAAAAGCTGCTTAGATGTATTATATTAGTTATATTAGTTATAGTTTATATATATAGTTACTTTGCAGCGTATAAGCTGAATTGCGCAACTATTTACAATGGTTTTCTAATG
>JAOBYK010631999.1:0-29712 GCA_025434845.1 Phenganax subtilis | reverse complement strand
ATGTTGCTCCTCGGAACTAATCGCCATTCTATTATTACGCACGCACACTGTCACGTGATGGACGACCGGGACAGACATGAAATTTTAAGCTATCAGAAAGTGGCATGCCTAATAAGGCATGCAACAAAAACCAATTGTCACCCAAAGTGACAACTTTTCTCTCTCTGATAAGCTTGCAAATGAAACTAAATGAGTTCTTCATCCACTGTTTTCAAGTAAAACAATACCAAGTAGTCGTTTCGCACCAAACAGATCGCTTGTGAAAACCAGGCACTAACACCCTTGCGGTGAACAAAATCATAGCAAGACAAGTAGCATGCAGCGTTCCACAATCTAATGTAACAAGTTCTATTGTTGACTTTTGGCAAAGAGTGCAATCACGATCTCTTACAGGAATGCACAACGATTGCAGCGTGCAGGGGTGTAGGAACTGGGGGACCAAGGGGGCCAAGGCCCCCCAACTTTTAAAATCGCACAAACAGTGCCCTTTTCTTTTGAGGATAAGTATCCTTTTTCTTTGTGGAAAGGCACCAAGCAAGTGCCCTAGAAAATATTGGCCCCCAACTTAAAAGTGCTTTCTACACTCCTGGCAGTGTGTAAACCCCTTTCAATGACCCCCACAACTTGTTTTGCAATGCCAATGGACGTCGCAATGAGACAGGGCCGTAGAAAGTTTTCGTTTCTTTATAAAATCATGAATTCTTTGAAACGAACACAAATTTCTCACCTTCAAAGTGCACAGCAAAGTTCCTAAGAAATCAAACACCAGTACATCTCCCCAACTACATAAAGAATCATTTTTACAGTTACTAGCAATCGATCCTTGTCAGCAAACCACACGACTTCAACACACGGGTCAACAATTAGCGAAGGTTGTCTTGTTGTAGAACAACACCGTGTCTATTTAGTATATTACCTGAACGCAAATGCCAGCAAAGAGGAATCAGAACTCCATGCCAATTTACGCCAGCGAGGAGACAAATCCTTGTGAACTGATTAATAAACACAGTAGTAAGAAACAGTAAAATTCTTTTAAGATGTCTTATTAATTCTTCAGGAAACAAATGAAATTTCTCTAATTAGGTCCCATACGCAATTTTCATACTGTGATATAGACCAAAACATTACTTGCTAATCAAAACGCAGATTTAAATTGCATGTACTTTACAGACAGTAGAAGTACAAGTATTTGTATAATTAGTATAAAACGTTCAAAAGAGAGGTACACATCAATAATTCAATTACATATATTCTAGAAGTCATCTACATGACTTGTGCCTTTATTCAACAAACAAGTCCTGTTTTGTACTAGAAGTTTGAATGAAGCCAAATTTGATTAAAAAAATTCGATGCGACAATACCCAATATTGTGAAAAAAATAACCAACCAGGTATATAATTAAGCATTCTTTGAGGAAAATACTGGTGCAACATGTTGTGTGTGTTTAAACACGCCTATACTTGGTTTTTTAAATTTTCCATGAAACAACCATGGCTAGCCAAGATAGCAAATGTCTCAGTCCATCAAAACAGGATTCGGTATGTGTTTCAGGGATCATATACTCTAGGAACTCTAAGCATAGTTTGTATTACTTGCAAGATTTCAAATATCATCCTGGCCTGGAGGGATTATTAAAGCATGCCTTAGAAAGAGGGAATACTTAGTATTTTTCAAAGCTCTTTTAAAACAACTCGCCATTTTACCTTGACATTTAGAAACTACAGAAGAAAAGTTATCTCTGGCAGACCTATATAAAAGCAATCAGAATTCTACAAAAATCTCTTCTTTTCAAGACAAAATTGTGCAAAAAATTATAATCACTTAACAAACCTAATTTCAATACATTGCTCTTGTAAAACTGCAACAAAATTCCCATCTCTAAAAAATGAAATGTGATGCACAAGAATTTAAACCCCAAATCATATACTTTTCACAAAGATTTAAGAAAGCTGTTAGATGAGGAAAAAGTAAAGAAGAAGGCAAGTGCACGGCTCTCCAAAATCTAAAGGATCGTTTCGATCATATATGAAGTTAAACACCATAAAATAATTTTATTTTAAGTAACTAACCTGGAAAGTGCTAAGTCCCAAGTTCGTGAAGTTTCATAAAGTCTTGAGAGTTCTTCTGGCAAACCATATGAGGCAGTAAAACCACTAAATGAATAGGAATGAAACATTCTCAGCAATGACATTTGGTTGAATATAGAGCTGCTCCCGATAAATCAATTAATCAATTAATCAACTATGTTTTTATAATCAATTTTGCCAAATAGTTATCAGATAATACATAGCACCACACGATACGTTGCGGAAATGTATTAATTTCAGTCTGGATTAGAAATATTCTAGCTTACCGTAAACCTCCGAATATAAGCCCTGGGCTTATATACTTTCGTAAGCGATTTTTGATGGGCTTATACAAGGGGGGGCTTATCCATGGACGATCTTTTGTGTTAGTAATAAACAAGTTGGTCATAAACAGGAAAATGAACATGCATTAAAACCAAAACTCAAAGACAATATATAAAACCTATACTGCACGTGTATACAACGTTCGGGACGCCTTAAAACACCAACAGGACGAACATTCTAGCCTTTAGTAAAATTACTGTTAGTAATGCTTTAAAACATTTAAATACATCACTTGTTTAGTTGTGGCTATTTGGAATTCTTTGAGTGGGTTATGCAGTTATGTAGTGGCACTGGTAGTGGGCTACTGGGCTTATATTCGGGTGGGGGGCTTATATTTGGAATGAGGTGAATATTGGTACATGTGATGGGCTTTTACATGGGGGGGCTTATATTCGGGAGGGCTTATATTTGGAATGAGGTGAGTGTTAGTACTTGCGGTGGGCTTATACACGGGGGGGCTTGTATTCGGGGGGGCTTATATTCGGAGGTTTACGGTATGTGCGTAGACCCAAAATGTTGAGTCTACCCGTATAGGTTAAAAATATTCGGTCATTGCGGTCAATATTCCAATGTACCTGAGAATATTGCTCAGGAAGTAATTGCAACCACCAAGCCCAAGTTGCTATTGTTCATCATGTCATAAACGTTCATTATTCATGCATATTCAAAAGCTTTATAAAAACATTAATTACAAAAGACCGTTGGTATGTCTGAGATGCCCTATTTCGTTGAATTATAAACACAATTAATCGATTTAATCGATTTTTTGACAACGATTAATCGATTACGATAATGAGCCGATGGGAGCAGCTCTAGTTGAACAGCATATCACTGATTTGTTATCCAACTAAATGATTGATTCATTAACAGCTTAATTAGTAGACTTGGTTGACACATTAATTAGCCAGCTCAATTAACTAATTAAAAAACTAAATTATTTCAAATATTCTAATTGATGAAATGACTAATCACCTGATTGATTTTAAAGGTGATTGATCAACTGACTAGTTAATTAACTGATTAAATGACTAAAAATCAAAATGCCATACCTAAAAGGATACTTGACAAGTTTCCAGACACCCCAAATTGAACCTTCAAAGAGAGAAATGCATAACCTGTCAATGTGTTGAAAAAACCAAGGACATAGAGTTAAAATGTTGCCACGTTTCTAGCAAATTACATATAAACCTTCAAGGACAGATAAAAACTTTTTTCCAAGTGATCCAGGTTGTTGCAAAATATCTAGACTGTTCTGAAAAGAGTATTTTTATGTAATGTTAGGTCTTAGAGAAACAAGTACTTCCAACAACAAAAAACAGTAGGACGCTATCACTTTGTTGGTTTTAAACTACAAACAGTAATTTCAACTTTCAAGCACGACTAACGCAAAATCCAAACAAAATTGAGGCGTAATAATCCATTAAAGCGTCCCAAAAGCATCCAAATACCTACCACAGCTTCGCCGTCTACATGCCACTCATCATGCACGAGTAAATTGTACAAAATGTGATCCAAATTTTCATCTTTATTCTTCACTCCATCCGCCATATTGTTTTTACTTGAAACACCGCTGTCCTTTTAAAGACGATATAACATCCCATAAATTGTACATCCATCCATCAAAAAGAAATCACCAATGCTTGTTATGCTTGTTTGTTTAAGCTGCAAACTCAAATTACGGTTTTTTCAAATTTTGGGTAGTTTTTATTACCTTTTTGTTTGATATAAATCGTTTTTCAAGATTTATGACTGAATTTCCCTTTGATATTAATGACGTAATGCGATTTTGACAGATGGAAACAAGTGAGTTTCGTGGTACGTCATGATTCATGTCATTTCCAGGAATCTGATTGGTTTATCATGGTCATGATATCATCTTGCCGCTATATTTAAAAACAGAACCTCCATATTGATTTCGACCATTTGAAATTGTTGTGTTGTGATTTTCTGATAAAGATCGTGAATTTTTAGCTAAAATCAAACGTTTCTCAAGTGCAATCCTACAGAAAATTTGCAGGCTATATTCTTTTCATAAGAAGGAAAATGGCTACTAGTTTTCAACCGCGTATTGACAGAGAAAATATCGACAGTTCTGTCTTAAAAGCGACTCCAGGCCCGAACACAGGTCTGTACAAGTTCGACTTTTGGTTTTCGAAAATAACTATTGTCTGAACTGTTTCTCTTTTTAAAGTGACGTTTATACGCTTACATCTTATATAAAAGTGTTTCTGATCATGTGACAGAAGTTCAGTTATTTGATTTTTTGTATCACATGAACAATATAAATTATTTTACCAGTGGTATTGCACGGAGAAAGCCAGTGTGTAATGATTATTTGAAACAAAATCCCTAGCGTTCTTTACTTCATTCCAACAAAGCAAATGATGCTCAGACAACTGTATATTACAGGAATTTAATGCACGTCTCTGACATTTTAATCATAAATATTTGTGTGGTGAAATCTGTGGAATATAAAAATGAAAGTGGGAGATTCTAGCATTTCAAAGAGTGTATGCCTTTCACCATGTTTCATAGGACAAAGAGGATTATCCACAAAATCTAGCAAAAGCTTAAATCTGCAAACACCAAGGAAAGCTCTTCAAGATCTTGGTAACATAAATGCAAGCACAACAAAGAAGTTTCAAACACCAAAACCTCAGAGCTTGGCGAGAAAAATCCAGACACCTAAGCCATCAAAACTGAAGGTATTCAAAGAAACTCCAAGAACAAAATCATCTGTAACATCAGAGAAAGGGATGTTTTCTGTGCTGAATACACACAAAACTCATAGCAAAATATCAAGTGATACCAAAAGGAAGAAGAACAGTGAAAAGAATAGTACATTACCAGAAATTGAAAAAATGGTACCATTTGTTGACAAAGGTATTTTAAGTTTGTGTTCATCCTGTGATAGCATATCAGTGACAGGCACTTGAAGTGGCATGACGAACAGTAATTGTGGGGGTTAAAAGTTAGACAAGAAAATTTTATTACTATTTGATTCTTTGTTGCAGAAAATGATATTCCAAGATCAGAAACTATCACGAAATTGTTAAATCACCGTGGTTTGCTTAACCCCCTATTACTGGTTCCACCACAGACATGCCAAGATGATGCGGAAATACCAACTTTACATCATGAACTAGAAGAGCCTTTTCTGGCTCCTTTTGGTAAGTTATTGAAAGATGGAAGCTTCACATTTCTGTCTGGCAGAGACTAAAATACTATACTGAAAGTCTGGTCTGGGTATTTATGTATGTAATCAATTTTTTGTATGCGCTGGTTTCCACTGTTGCATTTTTCGTAGGCACGTGCGTGTTCATAAAACATTAACAAACATAATTATTAACTGAGCATGAGTCATTACAGAGAAAAATTGAACCAATGTACAGACCAAGCCCATTGGGTGAGGTTTGCATCCAAAAGATCTCTAAGTTGTTTGAAAGTTTGCATGGTGATTCTAAGTATTCTAATATACAGTTTTGTGGAAACACCACGTAACTTTAATTAGGCAAAGCTTTCGGGGTCTGGGCTTACGGACCGAAAGCTTTGCATAATTAAAATTACGTGGTGTTGCCACAAAACTGTATATTAGAATAAAAAGATCTCTGTTTGATAATTTTCCGTGAAGCCTGTGCAAGTGAGGTTAATAAAGTTGAGTTTATTAGCTATATAGGCATTTATACTCGGAAGAAAAACAAGATATATATCATTTGAAATGCATATTAGTAGCACAAAGAAAACAAAAATGATTCATTTCTTAGATCCTTTCATCTTAAAACAATTTAAAACTTTTGTCAATAAAACAATTTAAGTTTCAACTTTTCACGGTACTTTCGGTGTTTTGGTTCATGAAATGTGTTTTTTGGAAACAGACTGCTGACCATGATGGAAAAGTAATGGACCACTAAAAATGCTTAGAAGCCAATCGCAGCGCGCTATTTTACCGGAAGTGACGCTGCTATTTTTCTGAATATGCTATCTCTCATAACGTTACTTCTAAAATGTACAAAAGTCCGAAAAAGTTAAACTTTTGCGCGCATTTAAGTCTGTTCCAACTTCCATGAGTATTGGTCCATATATCCAGTCACGATATTGTGGAAGCTTAGCTTTTGGGTTCATGAATTCCTCAGAGTTTTCAAAAAATGCAATTTGTTCAGTGTCTACGTTCGGCCTTTTTCCTTTTTCTAGATGATACATTTGCTAGCATCGTTGGGTATGACGAGAAACCTGGACTCGTCGATGTGGACCCGCATTTTGCGCTGGACTTTCTTCCGCCTTTGGACGATATAGATTTACCCTTGATCTGAAAGGAAGGACAAATATCGAGCCTCTGAACTGATAGTTTTCTTGGAGATATTGTTTGTAAATAATAGCCCTGTTTGTTTTATAAATAGATAAATAAGCATTGTAAATTGTTCGACATATTAAAATAAAGTTTTTCATTTATACTATAAATTGTTCGGCATATTAAAATAAAACTTGCCATTTATATTAGTACTTTTTCTCGCCTTATACGATTGATCAAGTCCATTCAGTGAAACGTTTGTATCGAATACTGTTGGTACACCTGGAAAGATAATTGAAACGTGGAAGTTTAAAGGAAAAACTATATATGTATGGTGGAAACTACTAGCTAATTTACCAACTGCAACCTTAGCTATCACAGAACATCCACTACTTCATTGTTTTGCCCAGGCTAACGCCAGACATTCTCGTCAAAGTAAGAACTACACACAACTTTCTTGTGATCCACTCCATTTACTGCCATTTGCTGACGCCAGGTGATTCTACTCTTTGGTCATAGGGAGAAGTCCTGGGCAAATCTATTGCAACCGACTGGAACAACACAAAAAAATTTATCTTGATGAGTAAAATTGTCTTGCATTAAACGGAGAAGAGAACACTGAAGAGGAAATCATATTGAGGAGTAAGCGTTTCGCGTTTGACAGCAAAACAATAACTTTGATTTTACCTTAAAACATGAATAATTCATAAGCAAATTAGTCAATCAGAGCTTCTAAACTGCACACGTAAAGAAACTAGTCATGCTTGTTAAGCACTGCGCACCCTGTCTCGTGGTGCAACTAACTCATTTTGAAAAGTCATTCAAAGGCCTCGAGATTAGTAGGCTGTAAAAGGCGGATTCTAGCACATTTTTTCAAATGACTTTTTACCTCTTTATTTTACCCCACATTTAAACGCCCACCTCAATTTTATCTTGATGACGTCATCACTTGACTCAAGTACAAGCCCAGACAAGTTTAAGGTCATTTTGCAAATTAGGAAAGTTCAATTTGATCATTTGCTCTCGACCACGTGACTAGACGCAAATTCAATTTGATCATCTGCTATCGGTGGCGTGTTTGACTAGAAATTACGTATAAATAAAATTTAAGCAAATTTTAAGCAAACTTTAAGCAAATTTAAGTTACCTTATAACTACCTTAAAACTGCTTGAGATAAATTTAAGTAAATTTTAAGCAAACTTTAAGTAAATTTAAAGTACCTTAAAACTACCTTAAAACTTCTTAAGATAAATGTAAGCAAATTTTAAGTAAATTTAATAAAACACCTTAAAACTATCGAACTATAGATTGAACTTAACCGGATTTTCAAGTACTCAATCGGAGTTTCTTCCAGTCTTGGAACGAAACATCGTACTTGAAAACCCGGTCAAGTCCTCTCACTCAGCCTTTAAATATTACAGATATCACCCAGCCTTGCACAACGGTGACCACGATTTCCCACAAACACATTCTATGTGATTTTCAATTGTCGTTGACTTCACTCGTTCCATACTCAAGTAGAAACGCAACCATGATTTTTTAATCTACCGTTGCCAGAGAGGGGTGAAATACCTCCTTGAACGAAAATCGTATGCTCTTATTTAGTAAGCTAAACACGGTAAAATTGCAGCACACTTATAAGAAGCGTTACAAGTCTGAGTGTAAGAGCTGCCCAAGAACTATGTTCACTTGTTCCTTGACGTCACCCTTTCTCTGTAACACAGATAAAGGAAGATTACACGATAGACCTTACCGATTATTCTCTTTTACCCAATGGCCTCGTTTCCATGAACACGTATTTTAGCTTGTCAAGGGCAGATAAAGACTATATTCCGATGCATTCCTGGACAAATTTGTTTCTTGTTGAACTTAGGCTCAATAACAATGTGATTTTTAGCCCTATTTAGCACGAAACATGAATAAGTAATTGACATGAAAACGAGGTCATTGGGTAAAAAGTGAATAAACGGTAAGGTCTATTGCACGTCCTAACAGCTTGTTGCAGTCTGTTGCAAAACGATCTTTACTATTTATACGCTAAATTAACTTTTGTGATTTACCAACTACAAAATTTTAAAAATCCTATCATATTACCTAAATATTAGTATAATATTAGGTGTGGGCATTCATAGTAATTTCGTAAAGCTATTTTTCCACCACGAAAATTTCACATAGTTTGTTCATAAACTTTTAAAAATACATGAAAATGTGTTAAAATTCTGTCCTGAGTTTGAGATATTATTTCCGTCGGTATGAGATCTGTTTAACCATAGCCTATGAAAGGAGATTGTCTGCAACTCTGCAAGCTTTACCAAAGTTGTCCAACGGTTCTGTTCACGTTATGCACTCTTTAGGCTAGCCTCTCACAAGTAATGCTTGGTGTCACTAAACGCATTGTTTTCTACTGTTTTTGGCAATTGAAAATCGATTTGTGCACCTTCGCTTACCCTTCAGGTTAAATCATAAGTGTGCATAGTGTAGTCTCAAGGAATTGAGGTTCGCCAAGTTTCCAGACCAACTTCTCCCACTGGCATATAGACTATGATTTCATACATTGAACAATCGCCTATACCGGTGACGTTTGCTTTTACTATCAATAATAGAGAGGTTAAGATACCCCGGTCTCGTGTAACGGGTACGGGTAGCGTTATGTTCGGCACAATATTTTGCAAACTTCTCTATGCTTATTTTTGAATTTTATTTGGATTTGTTGCCGAATCTAGTTTCGTACAAAAGATTGTAGAGGTTAGGTTTCGGTAGACCCACGGGCATCGCAGAAAATCAAGATGAAAACTCAAGACACCCATACACGTTACAAGAAACCTTAAAATCTTAACCTCTCTAATACAAAGTGATACCATCCGAGTCATTTAGGAACCACAGTGACGATGGTAGCCGTGGCAACTGGTCATGCTATGCTAACTAAATACAAAGTTGAATTAAATACACAAACGTCAAAAAAATTTTATACCATGACCAGTTGCTAAGGTGAACATCAATTCAAATGGTCGACATGTTCGTTCAGAAGTCTTCGCTAAGTAGAGTTTTAACCGCAGTTTTACCGTTTTTGTTTCAACCACGTGTGAAGAAACAAGCAAAACCAGTAAAACGAGATACCTATTCAAAACCAGCACCACCCGATACGAAAGGTGTCTATACAAACGCTCACAGTCTCAAACGTATATGACCCGACATGCAACACCGGTAACTTTTCGCAGATTTTGAACGACAGATCATGTAGTCCTTGACCGGTATAACGAGTTAGGTGAACCATTATAACTTGGTATGGCGCAGTTTTTGAACAGCAAATCATAGTTTCAAACCTGTACGACGAGATAAATAAAACTATTTAGGTGAACCAGTATGACCAGGTGAGCGCAGATCTGACCAACAGATCATAGTCTCAAACCTGTACGACGAGATATTTAAAACCGGTATAACGAGATATTTAAAACCAGTATGAGCAGATTTTTGCGGATCATACAACAGAGGAATCTTCTCCTTTAAAACCTTTAAGTTTCTGAGCGATTGTCTTAAATGTGGGTCGTTCTCTAGGATAAGCTGCCCAGCATTCGGACATCAGAGCGAATACTTGATCTGAACACGCTTCTGGTTTTTCCATTCTGTATCCTTTCACCACCCTTGTTAGGACATCAGACAGCGGCTGCAATAGAGCAGTGAAAAGCTTCATGTAAGGAAGGTAAAAATATATATGACTGCTGCTGTACGGTTAAACAACCTACTACAACAAAAAACACAATGTTACATCATGTTGAAAAAAGTGAAAAGATACCCAAAATATGACGTCAGGGATTTCACGTATTTATAATATTCGAGTCATTCAAGGTAATAGTACCTTTAAATCACATAATTGATGAGTTTCAAGGCACAATTACACTGCATGCCGAGACCTGGCCTACACCTGGTCTAGGTGTCGTCTTTGCCGATGTGGAAAGGCTTGCGTTTTAGTATCAATGTCAGCGGTTTTACTTTTGGTGGACTTATTACAGCGTAATAACATGAAGTGATCTAAAGGTTTTATCGCAGGCACGCATCGCTATGGCAAAGAAGCCAGACTTTGGCTACGTAGGCACAGGTAAAATTCGTTCCCATTGCAAAAATTGAGGTCCACTCAGGCCTGGCCCTGGTCTAGGCTACCTCCCTTCGTTGGCCTGGATTTTGGGGCCAAGGCCAGGTCCAGGCCTCGCCCAGACCAGATATAGGGTTCGCACAGGTTTAAGCTGTTCAAAATTAAGGAACAGAATTCCAAATTTTCAAGGTTATTTCCGAACGCAAGGTTCACGAAGAACGAGCATGCAATGCGCCACCTGCATGGATTGCGGAAAAATATGTCATTGATTTCATGTCATCAATTATATTGTGGACATTCAAACCAAAATGGCGGCAGTATCAACTGGAATATTTTCAACATTACTTCTTCAAATTAAACCACCTTTTACGTTGGGACATTACAGGAATTTTTATTTACAAAATTTGTATAGTTTTGCGTAATTTTCAAGCATTTTTCAAGTACTTGCACTGACTTTGGGCTTTTCAAAGACTTTTTAAGTGCCCTTGAAACGTATTTTTCAATTTAAGCACTTTTCAAACATTTCAAGCACCAGCACGAACCTTGAGATAAATACCGTTCACACCTAAGTTCAGACCAGGTCCAGACCAGGTTTAGGCCCGCAGTGTAAACGCAGCTTTAGTGGTCAGTTAAAATGCTCGGCATGGAACGACACCAGGAATTGTAAGTTTTCGAGCATTAATCAGAATTTGAAGTACTAGTACTACTTAAAACATAATACCATTGTATATGATAGCAAAAATATGAGTGGCTGGTCATTTGGGCAATCACAATGTCAATGCCCTTAAAAATCTGACGCGAATATTTTATCTAACTTGTGCAATAAATATTTTAACTTAGCAATAAAATAGGTAGACTTTGATCTTTATCAAAGTTAATGCCTACCAACAGGTTGAGTAAAAGACTTTTATCAAAGCTAATGCATACTAATATATCTATAAAGTGATCTCTGTTGGGATTTAAAATCCGACCGATTTCATGAGTGTACTGGTGAGGTCATTTAGAAATTAACGATGTCTAACCCGAGACAATCGAATTTAAAGTCAAAGTGATATTTCATACAACGCACTTCATTGGTGGAAAAGGTCAAGTTCACTGCCGGTCGACGTCCGTGTTGTCAAAAACGCCGCTTGCTGAAAGCCTGTATTAAGCCAGCGGCGTTTTTTGAACATGGACATCCACCGGAAGTAAACTTGGTGTTTTCCACCAATCACCGAACTTGGCCCAATCCTTCGACGTTTCTCATGCTGTTCGTATCGTTAAAAACGTCGCTCTCTTAAGCTTTCTAATTCCTTTGTGTTCCCCTCTTGAATACTCATGATTTTTTAAAACCCTGTACAGTCCTATGTCTCGAATTTGAATTTACTGTACTAAAACGATCCGTGAAAGTGCCCAAATTGGTTTTATCTGGCTGGTAGGGTAGTATGTTTTGTTAGTACTTGCACGATTACAGTAGCTCTTTCTATTATGATCAATGGTTTATACTTACAACTCGAGGGTACGGAACACGACCGAAGGAATAAATCTCCCAAAGAAAAATACTGAAACTCCACACATCAGATTTCGAGGAAAAATTCTAGCAAAAAGTACATAAAACGCAAGTTTAGATTGAAATGTTAGCTACATCATGTAATTGTCTATCTATTACCAAAATTAGTAGACTTAAGTGGTTCGGCAACTTCATCAAAATTCAACAACACTGATTATCTATGTGAGGCTGCGTTCATGCAAAAGTATGGGCACTATCTCCTAACGTGTCAATTGTGTTTTGCTCTGGCTAATGAAACGCAATGCTTTTCCTAAGCTACGCACCTGTGATACACCTGTGTACGTGCACAGCAGTTGATTCACAACAATGTTATTGGTTGACTTTAGTTGAAAACAATATACACGTGAGGAGACAAGGTCCATATTTTTGCAATCTCAATTAATGCATTAACCCACCGCTACAAATAACCGACACAATGCTTTTCAACTCACCCCATCCTTTAACGCTTCAGGTGCCGTCCATTTTATGGGAAGTTTACCAGTGACGCTGACACTTTGCTCGCGGGCGTGACCAAAATCAGCGACCTAAAGGAATACATGAACCAATCTCAAATGCAGTATTATTTACATATGCAAAAAAATACAATTAAAACAGCATAGCTTACCTTTGCCATACAATTTTCGTCTAATAAAACGTTTCTAGCAGCCAAATCCCTGGGACAAAAATTAAGAGAATCAGTTTGCAAGTTTTGAAAACTTTCCTCAAACTACTATTGATATGATATTTTAAATTTGATATTTTAAACTTTCTGCACCTGTGTACAAAGTTCTGTGATTCCAAATAGCTCATTCCTTCCGCCACGTCTCTAAAATATACGATTTACCAATTAGATTAGATAGACCAAGTTAACTTCTAAGTAAACTGGAACGACAACTCCGCCACTATCTTTGAAGCCACCCACGAGTGTGGTTTTTTGAAGGTATCCCCAATCCTTTTTCACAAAATGGCAAAGAAGAATATAGACAGAAAATTGAAAAATTTCGCCACATTTTCCTTCTTTGACACTTTCCTTTTTCACCGTTTAACAAAATAGGAAAAAACTTGATATCCATGATTTAACGATGAAAAAAAATTATCTAAAAACCGAAATATCACAGAAAGAAAACGACTGAACTATACCGAAAAATCGCGCGAACATTTTTGGTTTTTTCTGAGTCTTGAGACCTTACAGAACGAGTTCAAAGGCTTTCAGACATGATTTATCCATAAAAGTCTTAGATGCAATCAAAAATTTAAATTCCATGATGCAACACCATCTCGCTTTTCCACTCTTTTCAATACCATATTCAAACTGTTTTAGTTTGAAATGGGCGTCATTCTCGTTTCAGCCAGTCATAAAGACTTCCTTACGGAGATATCATTCCAGTTTCCTTACAGTTCAATGGCAAAACCGTAGCGCCTAAGTGGAAGGCCGGTCCTCTTGTAAACCATTTAGTTATAGTCACTATTTAACAGCTGACCTTGCAAATCCTATAAGATCTTTCCTTGTAATAACTGCGCGACCTCGCGATCTTAGATACTCGACCAAACTTCCCTTGTCACAAAACTCAGTGATGATGTATATCGGTGATGCATCCAATGATACTCCTAGTAACATCACAAGGTTCTTGTGGTTCAAATTCCTGCGAGAAAAACAGAAAATTTAGGCCCGTTTTCCACTACGCGAATTTGTTTGCACGAAAAATAAATCTGGCAACGCGTGGTTGGATTGCTTTCGACTTTTTCGCGGCAAATTATTTTGCTAGCAAAGCACGTTCCTGGATTTATTGTTCGCTCGAAAAAATTCGCGTAGAGGAAAACGGGCTTTAAAGAGAGTTCGGTCAAACCATTGAGTGACAAGTTAAATTAAGATAAAAGATAACAAAAAAGTTTTAAAAAATGCATTAATAATTGATTAAGAAAAAATTGTAAGAACTTTATGTTAAACCCATTGAGTAGTAGCTAATGCATTGCTTCAACTAAAGCCCCTTTTACACGACCAAATTTTCTTTGACAAATCGGAAATCTTATTCTGATAACGCGAATGCCGCGAATTTGAAATGTTCGCACATCACTATATTAGCTACTGTTTGCCACTCAGCAAAATTTCTCCATTTATGCAGATAAACAAATTCTTGTTTTGTGAACAACTGTTAGCAAATTGTAGGTTCGTGATTTTCACGAATTTCTTAAAATTCCATTCGTGAAGATCGTGATTTGATTCGTGATTCACGAATCACGAATCGTTATTTCGAACCCTGAATTTCATTTGTGAAATATTTTTTAACCGTGTAAATTAAGACTTTACAACAAATTTAGTTTGACAACAACCCAGCTTTTGAACAAATACATTTTTCAAATTAAATTTGTTGAGAATTCCCCATTTACATGGTCAAAAAATATTTCAAAAATGAAATTTGTCAAAGAAAATTTGGTCGTGTAAAAGGGGCTTAACACCAGAAGACTTTTACTTCCATAAGTGAGACTCTAAACAGGAATCAATCACTATCCATACATTTTCCCACACAAGAATTGTTCCAAGAAGGCAAGCTGTGCTAATGTTATATTTTGCACATTAAATTAACGTAAAGCGACTTACGTCATAACCGATGCTTCTGTCAAAAATGTCTGCGCAGTTCTTCCTTCTTCTTTTAAAGATTTCACCGCGACTCTTTTTTGATTAAATTTCCCTTCCCATACATCTGGCCAACAAAACAAACACAATGAGATGATTGCTAGCGTTGTACAGACGCTCGCTCTGCACTTGATAAACCCGACAAAACCAAAAACACGCCTTAAAACGCTGAATATTGAATGATTACTAATAGAAATAAAGTAATTTTTTAAAAAAGGTAAAGAAAAACCATTGAACTAAAATAGATGGAAGGCTACCTGCACTCCTGCAGGCGGAAATTTGAAGCCAATTGTTTTCCGTTAGAACCTAGTTCTTCCACACAAAGTATAAACACACGGCCAAGTACGAAAAATCTTAGATGAAAATATTTATCTTGAAAACAGCTTTTAAACTCTTTCTCATCAAAATTCACAAAAGAACTACTATCGTACTTAAAATAATTAAAAAAGAATATACAAGCAACTAAAATTACCAAGTTCTAACATACCAAACATTAAAAATAATTTTTTTTCAAAAACAGCCCGCCAAGTCTGGCGCCGGTCTCGCACCAAACGAGATAAAGTGGTGCGTGTAGTTGTACACGATATGACCTGCAGACACGCGTGTCTGGAGGTCAAATCTGGTTCACCTGATCTTATTCAATTGTACAGAGGTAGCCTTCCAATCTATTTTAGTTCAATGAGAAACACACGTCCGAACCAGTCCTTTTTCTCGGTCCAGTGTTTCCACTTTTAACCTTAAAGTTTATAAACAACTAATACTAAATAATTATCATTCTTTGAAGAACCGCGATACCAGCTATTAAAATAGCTGGTATCGTGTTACTTTGCCGACACGCTGACGCTGTATGTATGAATGTATGTATGTATGTATGAACTTTTATTTAATGACACTAGCCCCGTCAACAAAAGTTGGTTTCCACGGGGGAAGTTATTAAAGTTATTATCCACTGCCGCTGTGCTGTAACCCAACAATCTGGCCTACTGCAAGGCTAACCCACTGAGCTATGCGTTATCAGTGGGATAACCCCCAAGCAGGTCCAACTGTTCAGGTTAGCTGCTCCACTATTGAATAAACTCAGTGTACTATTATTTTTGATACACCAAAATGCAATATATATTTTTGATATACCAGTGTTTTTCAAGCACTTGATTTAGTTGATTGTATAGCTACATGCAGTTGCTACACCAAAGTGAGGCTGAGGAGCCAAGTTTAATATCCATTTTTAAATTGCTCAGCCTCACTTTCATGTACCTGTGACGTTATTACCTAAAACAGCTTAACTTACGTGGGCGAGGGTAGCAGTCTATCTACTGTTTCATACCTCCAAATTCACCATGACCAACAACTTTGATCAAATCTAATTCCTTTCGGGGTATATGCCAACCACCTGAAATACGCAATGCTTATTCAAAAGTCTAATCGCTCAGCAATGACATTCATTGAGTTACTCCAGCATACTTTTTATAAAATGAGCAAGTTTACAAATGTGATCTTACATTTTTTAAATGATTCAGCATCCACAGACACAGCCTGCGTGCCTTGTTTTTTAAGTGGTTTTTGTAGACGACAGATCAACCCATCTGCACCCTCTATGTAATGCTAAACAAAAAAAATATTCAGCACACAGCCTTACATTTTGGCCCCGCAATCATTTTGGTATATTTGAAATGGTTAGGCTTAAATCCAGACAGGTGATTTGACCATGACAAAAAGACTGGAACTAGCAACAGAAAAGAAATCTATTGTGCTACATATCTAATCACTTCTTTCTTACCACTTCACAAAATTAGTCGTAACTTCGAAAATATGTTCAGTGGTGAGAGTGACAAGTCCATTGCAAATTTGGGAACAACATAAGGTGTAGTTTGTAACTCTTTTGAAACAAAAAATGGGTTTTTATATCGCAACTAATCCCAGTCCTTGTCCGTGATTTCAGGTCACATGGGACATACACCAACTGTGACCCTCCACACTGACTTTAATCTTAGTCTGGTTCGACAAAATGAGTGCAACTTAGCAAGGAAGTTAAAAATCAGATATAACGTACACAACAATTGATGAAACAATTTTGCCAATGCATTTTTCAGTCAACCAACTAAATCATAAGTATACGCTTAAAGAAGAAAAATTGTGGCAAAATTGCCTGTGTAAGTGGGCCTTCAGTGATTAATCACAACATATGACATTAATCAATTCATGCTTCAAATAGAGAGGGTAGCCAGAGATAGCTTACTTCCACTAGCTGAGTTAAATTGGTAAACATTGATTCTTCATCCACAGTTAACTTGTCATCTTGGTACATCACACGATAATGCTCAACTTTCCTTTCAAAACTACAATCAATGTTCAAAACAAAACATGGGCAAGGTATCATTTGAATATTACCAAATTATCAGTGCTTAATGCTGTATCAGTTAAAGACATTACAATGTTGCTAAATTACACAGTAAGAGTTCCAATGTGTACAGTAAATGGGTCAAACTCCCCAAGTTTTGAAAAGCTGAAATCCCAAAATCCCAAACAGAGTTTAGGCTCTTGCTACACATCAATGTACAAGTCAATTAAAGGCAATCACAACCATTGCACTGATTATATTTGTTCCAGAAAACTAATCACAAAAAAGTTTATATCAAGTCAAGCAATAAGTAGGATAGCAGAGAGTAAGTATTTTCAACTAGTAGGCCATCTAGGCAAACTATAATATCCATCAAAGGATCAATGAATATAACAAATGAACTGTTCAGGCTTTAGATTCAGATCAGATGTATGCACATGGAAATGACATAATCATCAGAAACAACTCTTACCAAACACAAAGAGCAAAGTCTCCAGGATAGTTTGTACTCTCCCGTACAAGGAAAAGCCCATCAGCAGCATTTCTTAACAACAATTCCTCAGCTTGAGCGCGATCAATTCTCCCGTGAAACCAACTAACAAAGAAATCAAAAAAATTTAACTCAATGATGGACACTGATAAATTGAAACCAAATTATGTGCTTAAATTTTCTTGTTAACTCGGTGATTGGCAAGGTACGTCAATCCGTCATTTTTGGGTGGCAATTCAATTGAATTAGGCACATATTGTTTTATTGAAAATAAAATACCAGTAAAACCAACTTTGTCATTTATTAGTAAACCTGAGACTGTTGCTAACTCTGCATGAAATTTCAGTAATAGATTTTAAAATTTCAGAGAGAAAATACAAAATAAAAAATGTAAATTTTTGTCCCGAAAATAAGAAGAAAAATTTTGCTATCTAATCTGAATTCTCATCAAATATGAAAGTAGCAAGTATCAAACAATTTTTGACAAGCATAAAAGTCAATATTTTTTCTCTTGATAAAAAATGACAGTCAAAAACAATGATTTGGCCACCAAAAATGGCAGAGTTTAAGGCCTGGTCCCATAATGTGAGAGAGGCCAATTTTACAGAGCTGTTTGAAGCTAGACAATGTCATTCATCAAGGAAAAACTCTTGGGAGTAAACAGGGATTTGAATTTGTCACTTTGTCAGGGTGTTAGCAACAGTCAAAAACTTGGTGTTATATGGCGTTTTCATAATTCCACTTACCTAGCAATTTCACAATTAAGCACAGGGAAAATAACATAAGTAACATTAGTGTCCACCATGACAATTTTATTTGAAGTGGAATGGGTCAAATTTTGTTTGAAAGTACTGCTGAACTAGCACGTGGAAATAACTAAGAAATTAATTTGAGGCCGGTATGACGGGCTCTCCTTTGCGCAAAGAGAATCAAATTTCACAATTTTATTATTACACCCAATTTTTTTTCATTCCGGCTAACACCCTGTTTGTTTACAACTTACGGCATTTTATGCAGTTGTACTGCTGCTCTCTCTTTCTTTGTGACATAATTAACTGGTATATAACCAACGTTCCCTCTGAGATCTTTTGCTTTCAACCAATTAGCATCCTTTAATAAAAAAATGTTACTTCAGGATATAAACATTCTTATGTTCTAACATGTACATTAAGAGAATTGGTGTTCATTGAGAGCAGTAAAGATTGGTAGAAACTAGACCTCCATGCTTTAACCTAAGCTATGAAACACAACCTATGCTGGATTCTAGTCAACAAAACGACAATTACCTCAGTTTTTTCAACGACTATCAAAGTGTCACCTTTTTCAAATTGTAAATCCTATTCAGAAACAAACAATACTCTATTACCCATTAAGAGTCTAATCGTGATGAAAAACCATTGGGGTGCATTGCCAGTGAAAGGGTTCAAAAGAGAATTTGGCAAATAGTTTCAATAAACTTTCAAGTGGTAGGAGTCTCACCCTGACGACTGATAAGAAAAATAAAAGCTACACAAAGTAAAACAACATAGTAGGGTTCATAACCATTAATTGGGTCAATGAGACACAAGAGTTTTTCTTTGGCCAACCATTTCTCTGGTCTAAGGTAAGCATTACTGTCTGACATAAAACAAAGTAACAAAATAATGTAGACTGACTTACTCTACGATTTCCTTTTCTGAATGTATAAGATGCTACAACCTCTGTCCCCGGAGAAAACTAAAGCAGAATAATAAAATACTTTTCACAATGCTAAGCAAGTTTCTTTAATATGAAAAAGCAAGAAACTACTTACCATTAATGCAATGCTTCTGACCCCCTAATGCACACCACGTTTTAGTTAATTCCTCTTGAGAAATATCTATGATGCAAATCAGTAGTGTAAAACAATACAATATCCAATAAAGATTGCTAGGCTGGTGTTTATTTAATTTCTTACAATTATTGATTCTAATTGCCAGCAAATATTCCAGAATCAATTGGGTCTGTTCTAATCACTTCTAATCAAGCTCTAAACAGCTCAAAATAGCTGTCAATAATTCTAAACCCAGATCTAATTTGATTTAATAAGTTCAAGAATAACATGGAGTTTGGTAAACATTAAACAAACTGTCATATTTCATTGTTTAATTTGCTGTACTTTGGCTCCAGGAAATACAAGCTACTCTACTATCTAAATGAACGATTTACGTCGTAAAAATTCACCAAAAAAAGCTGGTTTAAAATTCGTTACTCTGACGTACTGTACAAAAGCTACTCCCTCCAAAAATGGCGGATTTCATTCGAGAGCAGAGACACTATTTATGCTATTTTGCTATATAAACAAGTTACAAACCTTAAAAGTAAAAAATCTTTTAAACCTCAGATTAAAAAATTATTTTCTCTACCATATAAAAATACGTAGCCATTATTTCAGTTGGTTTTCACAAAAATTTGGTTTGTTATAGCAGGAAAATATTCATCCAGCATATTTAGAAGTCATTCAAATCGTGAATTCCGACTAGATTGTTCCAGATTTCAGAGCATATTTTTACTGTAACCAGAACTATAGTCCAGTTTCTCAAACACATAAAAATCTAGCTTAAAGACCTCGAAATATTCTAGAATATGTAACGACAACAAGGCTGTTGGTTGTGCATTTTATAGCCTAGTTGGTCAAGACTTTAAATTTGTAATTTCCCGATCAAATCGACAAGATTACTGCATCAAAACTGTACTAACCTTTACTCGTACGCCCCAAGGAATAATTCAATGATTTAAATAAAGAAGTAATAAAGGTGACTCCGCTTTTAACGGTGTGTATTTTGCCGTAGAAATGCTGGATATTTTCTGACAAGTTTACAATTTTTTCGTCTCGAATGTCTTTACCACGGAAGTAAAATGCGAAACCTCGATATGACGTGGCGGGCGTGCGGGTTAGCAGCAGATTTCGCAAATATGCCGCGCATTTATGGAATTTCTACCTGGGGCCGGTTGTACGAAGTCCGTTTAGCTTAAACGGTGGATAAGCCAGAACTTTAAAACAATCCTGAACATCTTGTAAATCCTTTAAATCAAATCTTATGTAATAAAACTGTGGGTAAATACATAATTACTGTATTCAGTGAAAAAACTTGCAGTTTGGCTATACGAGGAATGTATAAATGTGATTTCTATTTTGAACTTAAACCCCGTTTAAGCTAAACGCGCTTTGTACAACAGGCCATATTTCGTTTTATGAAGAAATTCTATTCAGAATATACGTCCTCCCATGAGCACTTTTGTATTAATTTGAAAAAAAACCATTAAACGAACAGGACGAAGATTTGGGTGAAGTCTCCAAAATTTGTCTCAAATAACTGTCTGTGCTGTGTAAAAATTTGCATACACATGAAAAAAAATAGAACAAAGACTTTTCCCAAGTTTCCAGGCTCAGTGTATCTCCTGTGATAATTTATTTTCACTACATGCACTGTACAACAGTGAGGTTTGCAAACGAATCAAAGTATGAAACAAAAGCCATGACTCGTTTACAAAGTTTGATTACACATCTCAAGGTTAGCTCATTCAAACCCGAGTGAAATGCATCCACTCTTTATTGATTTGAACCCTAAATATTTGTAAAATATCAAGATTATTATACTAAATTTCACATATTCTAAATCTACTGATCTTAAACGTCGTTTTGCTTCTTAACAAGAATCATAGCACACTAATCACTGTTCAATCATGTTGGTGTTCTAACTGTATAGAAATGTTTTACTGACAAAACTATACCGTATTAACGATTGAAGAAATTGGCCTTTTTGGACAGCCACAAGAGCTGAAAATCCAAACTGACACTGCAGTAGCTATTCTCAGTTAATCAATCTTTTCACTATAATTGCAACAATAGCTACAATCCTGGTCAAAACATCGACTAAAAAATTAACTCACAAAATTAACTCACAATAATCACATGCATCTAAACCCTCACTCATTTCCGTACCATTCAAAGTTAAGTGGAGTCTCTAAACACTGATGATCAAAGCAATTCCTCTAGATTCAACATTGTTTTTTGGGCGGAGGGAGACGTTTTGATAAGAAAACGCTATTGTTTTACAGTTAAAAATGTCAATAACAATAAAATTAGGAGAGTGTAGTGGATGAGTTTGGCCAGAATTGTAGATTCATGCAATTGAAATAACTTAATTAAACCTAACTTGCTTTTGCTGCGAATTGCTAGCCAAGGCAATTACGTCACTTAGCTCACTGCCAATGGAAGAAGGTGCTTTCGAAAACCGAACAAATATGACGAACACACTGGCATGCCTGAAGAGTGGATAGTACTTGTACAAAACCTTCACTTGAGTTCTATGACCCCAAAACGTTCTTATTGAACGTTCTGCAGAAAACAAAAGTGCTAAGTGAATGACCGTGTGAGTGTCACAGTAATTTGATCAAACTTACAGACCATTCCTTCTTCCATCAACGTAACTAAGATATTTTCTTTTTTATATAAAAATATCCAGTCTAAATACATTTTTAATCAATTTAATATAGCTATAAAAGTATAGCCAATTATCTGAAGTACACCCAGTAGACTAATCCCGAAATATACCACTTTCTTTATGGTGATACGCCCGAAATTTTAGGACAAATACTTACGCTCAAAAATTTTCTGTGGTGAAACTGTGCAACCAAAGTGGGGTAGACTCTTTGTAATAAAACTACTTTGAAATTAATATCGTTTTTTGAATATATTCGGTATGAGCTCGTTTGCACAAGTTCTCTGATTGAAAAGAATTTTCGAATTTGATGAAAACTTTTTATTATAATGGAAAAGAATTTGCTGGCGGCGTATACAAAATCTTTTTCATTGAAATTATCAGAAAGTCAAAATAGATCAAAAAGTGATATAAAATCAGTTTACTGAGAAATTCTTAGAGTGAGGCAAAATTTCATCGAAAAAGCCACCACTGGGTGCTTTCTTGTATATTTCAAAATCTAGTCTTGCGTACGCATATATTACTGTACTATAAAAAGTATCCGAGATACCCTTTAGTATGCATATAATCAACACACGATGGAGCTGAACTATAAATATCAGCCTGAGCTGCTCTACACATTGCTTGCTGTTCTTCTGTTGATTTCGGGTCACATGGTGCATGCGGGTGATACACGTGCACGAGGCCTGGGTCTGGCGCTCGAAATATTTCCATGTCTGTTCGTTTCAAAAACTTCTCATACAAATCAACATCCTCTAAACCCCAGCCTAGCAGACTCGTGTTTAGGCCCCCGCTCTCATTCACATCTTGGGCGTATGCGCAAACTGGACCAAAGCTGTACCATCGCCAGAATCCCGCTTCTTTTGCATAGTAATGATGAGTTCCGGGATGTTGCTTATTGAAGAATGTTATCTTTGAATTGAATTGACTGAACATGACAGGAAAATACGCGCGTTTCCCAAACACAGCATTAGCGCGGCACCGATCTGCAAATTCTTGTTTGAAAACCAAATCAACATCGCAAAAATATAACAATGATTTATTGCCGAAGTAGTTCGTGCCCATCTGCAGAGCTACCGCTCGTTTGAAAGGCCCTGCTACATCCAACCATTTCATTTCTACCGATGGGTATTTCTTAGTGTATGAATCAAAAACTTTCTTTTGTTCAACAGGAGAAGCCGCATCAGGAAAATACACTACAAGTAATTTCACTGGATCATTGCGCAGTATAAATTCCTCTTCAAAACTTTTCAAAAATCTTTTAAAATTTTCAAGTCTTTCCATCAAGGGAACGATAAAGTGAAGCGTAGTTTTTGAAATGCCATAACTTTCTTCGGATTTCTTGATGAATTTTCCAAACGTTTGCCTAAGTCGTACATTTCGACGTGTTCGAGTTATTACAACTTTTTGATCTTCGTCTCGCATTTCATACTTTGTCCCAATATTCAACAGAAACTCGGTACCAAGCTTTGGATCTACGCGCATGTAACCGTTATGCCATTTTTCAAAGTTCACTTTATCATAGAGGTTAGTCTCTCCATCGCGTAATAGCGCTTCTTTGCAAAAATCTACGACTTTTGTCATTGCAGCTTCTGTGCCATCATGAATATAACGCAAGGGTGGCTTATCCGTCAAAGCCCAGACTTTGGAGAAGTCAAACGACTCCCAGGGTTGGGAACTATTCCTTGAGTCTCGATGCGTTTTGTCTTTATGATCTGATAATAACTGCCTACTACTAGTCCAATGCATACTTCCTTTAAGAAATGGATCTATATTTTGTAATGTGCGATAGAGAGAACGTTTGAGAATGAAGAGTTTATGAGCGTCGTATGTTTCGAAGTAAACATGCATACGTCGCATGTAAGCTGGGTCTTTGACTGGATGAAAGCTGATTGCTTTAATATATTCGACAGCGTCTAAAGAGCCATGGTACGCTTGCATTGGGTTCTCGTAAACTTGTCTGAAGAACTCCTTGGCCTGGAAAAGTAAAAAAGTCAATTTAAATATGTAGAGTATGAAGTACAGAAAATATATGTGAGCTATTAGTAAGATAATAATCTCTTTTAAAATAATAGTATCAATTTGGCAATGCAAATTGTTGTCGAAAGTTCTAGTGTAATTATGGTGCAAAATTCTTTATTCCCTTTGAAGTCTCAGTAATTGTTTATGACGTTGCCTGTCTGCATTTTTTTGATAGGCATTGCCTTTTCAAGTCGAATGAATGGCGGGTGTAGTCC
This sequence comes from Phenganax subtilis, assembly GCA_025434845.1. Classification (NCBI taxonomy): domain Eukaryota; kingdom Metazoa; phylum Cnidaria; class Anthozoa; order Malacalcyonacea; family Clavulariidae; genus Phenganax; species Phenganax subtilis. The sequence goes on along the minus strand of JAOBYK010631999.1, from coordinate 5,231 downwards.
ACCCCCTGTGGTTCTTTTGTTCTGAGCTGACAAAGATTTTTTTCATAGTAAGAAATGGGGGACAAAAATTTTCACCCTTACTCCTTCTTCTAGCATTTTTGTTGGAATGTTTGTTAAAATATTGCTCCAAGTGGTAAATGTACAAAAACAATAATAAACTTTAAAGTATAATGTGGCTACCATTTTGGTTTCACCAGGCACTTATTGATGACTGCAGCTGGTGGTCAGTTTGTAGTTATCATGAAAGAACGTGTGTTTCTCTTACATGACGTAGTCTTGCATGTGATGAGAAACATTTTGAAAGTGAGAATACATTTGATATTCTCATTATAAACTTTTGAATTGAGCCATCAGTCGCTGCCACGCGACGCGTAGCAAACCCGTTTATAAAGCCCGTATTCCACTAGGCGGAATTTTCCGCGCGGAAAATAAATCTAACAAATTGACTGGCTAGCAATATATTTTGCCGCAAAAAAGTCTTACAGCAAACCAGTCACGTTGCTAGATTTATTTTCTACGCGGAAAATAAATCTACCAAACTGATAACTAGCATTTTATTTCGCCGCGAAGCAAATCAATCACTTTGCTAGATTTATATTCCGCACGGAAAATTCCGCCTAGTGGAAAACAGGCTTAATGGTGGGCAACGCACGTAAAAGTTTAAATCCTTCAAAGTTTTATAGTTTTTAAAAATACAAGAACAAGTAGACCCGCGGTTAATTAGAATTCAAGATTCTTATACGTTTCTTTTTGCGATTGTTTGTAAGATAGGTTTTATTGCAATCTTAACTTTTACGTGGAAACCAGCTACCTAAACCGTGGATAAGTTCAAAATTTAATATTATATTTGTGTATTCCTTGAACAACACATTTGAAATTTTTTCAACTTAATACAATATTTGTTTGTCTATCCATAGTTTCTTTTTTACATTTGATTTGAAAGATTTAGAAGATGTGTGGGAGTGTTTCGGAATTCTGACTTATCCGCCGTAAACGGGCTTTGTATAACCGGTCCCACGTTTTTAGTGCAAGTGTAGCAAGTTGACTCCGTCATCCAGTACAACTTGGTGAAACTTAATCAGACCCTGCCTATTTGTAATTGCCCAAAGTTCTCTTTAAGGCTCTCTGAATTCTTTTACTTCACCACGAATTGCAACAGAAAATAAAAAAGAATACTCCTACGACACAAACTTCTCTAATAGCGCAATTACTTTGTGAATCGTAGACACATGCAGTTATGCAATCCTTATGTAAAGTTTTTGATTTTCCACTTTATGTCAAATACTTTTATTTTAACTTTTGTGCCAACACAACTAGTTTACCGTCATCTTGCTGTCTTCACATCTGCAACTTAGTTTCTTTGCCTGCCGTTCGGCGTTTGTGGTAAACGGAGAGCTAAAACTCCCTAATATGTTGAAGTCGCACTTAAATCCATAGTTAAAATCTAAGGCCTGGTTTACACTGTCAAAGTTTATGTGATCAACGTGGAAATTTCGGATAGGTGAATCCTACGTTTTCAAGGATTTGCTAAAAAATATTTAAGGAAACTAATACAGTGCTCAACACTGAACTACTCTACTTTGATGTTTCTCCCAAATTTTTCCGAACGCAGGATTTCCCTATGAGAAATTTCTACTTTGATCACAGAAACTTTGTTGGTGTAAACCGGCCTTAAAGCTCAATAACTGCCGTAATCAAACTTCATGCTCTCCTGTATCTTACAGTGATTACAATTGCACTCGTGGTCAAATCTAAACCTCTCTGGTTATATCTTGAAGTTTCGCCAGCCAAATCTAATGCCATGTAATATCTTATAATTGCAGTCATGCTCCCAGTCAAATATGAACCTCTTTATTATCCTCAAGTTCTAACAGTCAACTCTAGTTAATCGAATATTTAACAGTTGCAACCGGGTTTCTCACCATGGATATAGGTATTTAATATTTATCACAAGGAATTTTTAATTTAGGGAAATTTCTGATAGTTTATAGTGTATAGTGTATAGTTTATATATAGTTACTTTGCAGCGTATAAGCTGAATTGCATAACTATTTACAATGGTTTTCTAATTTATACATTATGTATATGAGTATGTATTACCTTAAACTGTTTATTTTTACCACAATCAATTTTTAGTTTCATAACTGTTCATCGTAGCTCACCCTGTCAACTTCCCCTGTAGGAGGAAACGGGAGTACCCGGGTAAAACCTACGACTTTCGGCAGAGTAGTTGACAGACTCTTTTCACATGAGAGAGTAAAGTCCGCATTGTAAGTTAAACCCACAACCTCAGTGGTGAAACGCACATATCCAAGCGACTGTGCCACCGAAGCCCGATAACGAGGACTATGATATCTATCTGGAATTGCATAAAGAGCGAGGATAATTTGCGAAGGCATTTTTAATAAAACAACGTATAAAATATTTTATCCAGATGACAAATGCTTAGAAATACGGCAATTTTCGCGAGCTTCGAAGAATATGTGTCAACAAAATATACTCATCTAAATCAAATGTACTATTAAAGGTGAGAAAATATCTTTACATCCTAAGTTCCTGACTCCGTTTTGCTTTTTTCGCATGCCGTCTTACTGGCTGCTGACAGTTTGATACGTAATGTAGATTTGTAACTTGTGTATTAGTTTTTCATTGTTTTTTTTTGTTTTTTTTAACTTGTAAAGAACTTGAGATACTAATATACTTTTGCACCTTCCTGTCAATGCATGTTACAAATGTGAGGACAACATAGTTGTCGATAGCAATTTTAATTAATCAGTAAAAAGTTATTGACTGTCGATAATTCAATGTTTGTACGTTCCTCTCCACCTCCACCGTAAAAGCGTCATTCTGCGTGCAGGAGCGTAGCTAAGGGGGGGGGGGGGAGCAAGGGGAGCCGTCGCTCACCAATCATTTTTTTTCAACGTTGAAACTGGCTTGAAATTTGTCGGGGGGCAGATCAGCTCTCACAAAATTGTTAGCTTGGTAAATTCTTTTGGCTCAGTTCTCCAGAATGCTGCTAGAAGCTCTGGAACTAAAAAATTTTCTAAGAGAGCATGTCCCGAGACACCCCTAAAACGTGTTCGCCCTCTCACAAACCAGGCCCTGGATACGCCCCTGATTCTGCATAATCCCTGTAGTACTCAGCCTACCTCTATCCCAAAAAGCTGTGATGTGCGTATATACAGGTATGCATAGCGTACCTATTTTTCCGCATGCCCTTAACACGCGCACGGAACCCATTACCACGTGTATTACACAGATGGTACAAACAAATAGCATAGAAATAGCTGTGTAGTAAGCTAATAGCCACGTATTGCCAAAACTATTTTTGAAACTACCATTTGTTCTCGATGAATTGCGGGTGATTTAGTTCAATTATTTATTCGTTTGAACAAAAACGTTCAAAACAAAAAACTTGTTATGTTTTGTATGAGCAATTTGAACATACCTCGAATCCCCAAGGGCACATAACACCACCAAACTGTCGTATGCAGCGGCCTACTTCAACATCTTCATGCGTGGAAGCGGTGCCATTCAAGCACACCATGATATGCGGCCCCATTTTCCGTAGTACAATTGAAGTCATCATGATACCGGGTCCACCAAGACAAAAATTATCATCTTTTCCCAAGCCTAGTTTGCCAATCTCTTCTTTTTTTCCAGTGCCTGGTTGCCCGATCACTAAATCTTCAGAGCTGTCTAACCTCATAAGATAACGTCTTAGTTTTTCAGATCTTAAATATACATCATCATCAGCTCTTATAAACCACTTGTATTTATCAACAAAGTGCTCATATACATACTTGAGCATAATGAACGCTTTAGTTTGGGGAGGGTACACATCGTCCGGTACTTCAAGCTCTATGATTGGTAAGTCAATTATTGCATCGGATTTATTGATGCGTCCAGTGAAAAATGCCAATTTGCCAGGCACATTTCTTCCCCAAGTGTCCCACACTCCACGAGCACGAGTCTCGATGTATTTCTGTGAACTCATCACAGAAATAAACAGAAAGCCTTTCGTCTGAAATTCTTCCCGAACGTCGTTTGGTCTTGCCAGTTTCTGGCTGGTAACCACACGAGTTTTGGCAATGTAGAGACATCGTAATGGTGGGAAGCTCGCAAAGCGACTCGTCCAAACACTGAATGTGAAACTAACGACAATACCTAACAATAATATGGCAAGTACTTTCGTCTTTCGACCTTGTATCATGGTTTCTACAAGCCTCCAAAACTTGCCGCGAAGTGTCCTCTGCAGCCTTCGAGCAAGCACTCTCTCAACTGTAAGATCATGACATCGATGTTTCCGTAATGGCAGAGTGCTCATAAAATGTTCTGTTGTCAAAAGTACTCTTTAAATTGTCTCTGGTCGTTAATGGTTCCCACTTGACGTGTTCAGCAACTTTTTGCATCTCATTTGCTTTCGAATACAAAATTTGCATGCGTACGTGGTGATCCTTGTATTTGGCGTTGTGGCGCCTTTGTGCATAGCACATTCCAAAGGGCATGCATGATGTGAACCATTTAACAACAATTAGAACTTCAACACGCTCTTTCAAAAACAATTTAGTCAAGTCTCCAGACAGTAGGGAGTTTTAGTTTCACGTTTACGGCAAACCGCTAACCTCAAACGGCACACTTCAGAATGCATTTGACGGTAGGTTTTACAACCATAAGTGTTCCAAGTAAGTAATTCATGGTTTAATTTAATGCATCAAGTTTGTATCTTTCGAAAGCTACAACAGTTGTCTCGCAAATACGACTTGAAGTTTGTCGTTTGAGGTTAGCGGTATGCCGTAAACGTGAAACTAAAACTTCCTATTATCTATCCCATAGTACACCGACATCTAACCGTGCTGCCAAAATATTCATTTCTGTCTGCCTCATTTGCATTCGTCTGACAGAAAATAAATATTCTTTGTTTCCACAGTAGAAAATGTAATATGTTAATCTAATGGAAAAGCCAGTATTCGTCGAGTGATATACAATTTATGCTTGTCATCAAATCCTAAACTATCAAGCATTTTCAAATATGACTTACATTCTCTTCCAAAAACACCTAGAACACTAATTGAGAGGTTAACAATTTTCACATCGTTATATCTACGTTTCTATTCGTTAATTAAAAGTTTATATTTCTCTTGTTTCCTGTGAGGGAACCAGTCGTGACGTCAACATGACACGTGATCGTAGGGGTTTGGTATCGCGCGCTCGCACGTCTTGGCTCATAA
>JAOBYK010631888.1:0-10911 GCA_025434845.1 Phenganax subtilis | reverse complement strand
GTCAGCTTTATTTTTCGTGCGACTGAACAAATTCGCACAGTGGAGAACGGGCCTTGATGCAAGGTTAGGTAAGGCAAGGTGAGGTAAGGTAAACTTTATTTAAACACATTAACTCCTTCAATATACATTGATTTCCAAGGGGGGCGAGGTAATGAAAAAAACTAAGAATTACTATAACTAATAATCACACATATTTACAAAGTTGAAATTGCAAATTACAAATATTTACAAAGTTGATTAATATACGAACTATTAAATCATTGCAGGCTAGTTGCATGTAGTAGCAAGTTAAACCTTACTAAGCTCTCGGGATTTCTGATTTCAAGTGGTAAATTGTTCCACAATTTAGCACCATTGAAACCTATACTCTTTTTCAAATAATCCGTCTTTGGAAAAAGAAGATTTAGTTTCATGTCAGAATCTCGCAAATTGTGATTGTGAAGTCTAACAACTGAAGCACGAGAAAATATTTCAGTAAGCGCTGTAGGCGCAAAACCATGCATGGATAATCTTATACATGAGTTTGGCTTTAGACTCTAATGATGAAGGCTTAATTTGGTTAGCGAACCGAAAGCTTTGCAATTATAAACATACGTGCGTGTATGCTCAAACTAATATTCATGCTGTTGTTATCGCCTTGTAAAACTACAAAAATCTTACTACTACGAATTCTTCTTAGGACCATGTGCTCTCAAGGAAGGAAATTTTGGACAACTTCGATGTTTTTGTTGGCAGCAGGGCTACTCACTGGGGTGAGACTCTGAAGCGATCAGTTGACGATCTTTGAAGTCTTTTACAGACGCAGCACTCCCCAGAGAAGGTTGACCACCCGATGATGAAAATCTGGCTTTCGCTTATCTGCTTACGCAATGTTTAAAATATGCTTCACGCAACGCGAATATCTGCAAAGGCGCTGATTTTATTACATTCATTCTATATAGAAGAGACAGTTTTTACGAGAGTAGCACAGCAGTGTATGTATGGGCCTTATGCATGCTTCCCAATAGGCTGCACCATAGCTTATGTCATATTCTATGAAAACAAGACTGTCAAGATCGCAATACATTATAGAAGAAAATGCTGAGGTTGCTGTCTTCAAAAGCTTTATTTTTAAGGAAACATTTTGAATCATTGTAAGTGCATACTGTAGTTAGCCTGTAAACAGGTTCTTTGTATCGACGATTTGATGGAGTGTGAAGTACCAAAAGCGGTTACTACCAAAAGCTTGTTTGCTAAGCCGGCTGCTAAACATTAGTTTCATAGGTAATCTTTGTTGTAACAAATGATCTTTCAAAAAGCCTTCATGACAAAGTTATAAGACACAAGGGCATTGGGTCATTTTTATTGCTTTGCTTGCTGTTATGGTACTGGGAATTTTCTGTGCTTGTCGCTTTTTACACACACATAAATAATAAACCAGATTATACAAAACAGTGAAATGTGTCCTTGAATTATGGTATGCTGAACTACTAGAGCTACGTGTAAAATCGGGGTGAGCTACATGCGAAAAATGGCTACACGCAATAACCTTGTTGCTGAAGATCACATTTTACTTCAACAATTCCACATTATTACATGATACAACGTTTTTTCATCGAAAAACTATAGCAAAATAAAAACGGTACGTATATGATTTTCACATGTGAAAAAAATCGTCTCAGTTTTCCCGCGCATATAAACAACATGCTTACTACCGTAAGTGAAGAGTGCTACCGTAAAAGAACTTATGGAAGCGTTATTAAACGCTTAAAGAAACACGGACAAGAAGTAATACAACAAAAATTTGTGTGTGTACATAATTTTGCAAGAACTATGCGATATGAATACGTTTAGCGTTGAAACAAAACGTCTTTTCACCAATTTAATTCTTGAGTTGCTACTCGTCATATAAACAATTCTCTGTATCATATAATAAACAAATTACTTCATAGTTGGTTCGCTTGTACGATTTTTACTACGCACTCGTTGTGAAGAATTGCAAAACTCACTCATTCGCTATTCGCTCACTCGTTCGTTTGCAATTCTTCACAACTCGTGCATAAAAATCGTACGCTCTCACCAACCATGAAGTAATCTCTACTTACTGTTGCCAAATATCAATAAAGCAGTGCACTATTCCTGTCATTGTTTTTCTTTATTCGGTCCACGATTTAGGATAAATTCCTAATTAATTCAAGGGAAACTCAATATTAAAATCAAGTATCAACAAAAGGTTTTAGATGTTTGCTTTGTGGTCGTGATAAATCATTCAATTATATTGAAAAAATGCAGTTGTATTTGCAAACTGCTTATATGGATGAAATGATAAATAATCATCACAACAAAGATGCGACTTGAAGAAAGAGAGAATTAGGTGAGAGGAATCAGGTCATGGAATGATACAAGAGAATTGATTAGTCAAGGTGGATAAAGGTATACTGGCTTTACAAGAAAAAAGGTGAGTAGTGTTGGAGTTAGCGAACGAAGCCTATTATTGCTCATATCATTTCCGCATAACGCTTTTAGTCTGGTATGGGTAGCTGTTTGAGGCTTAACAAACACGTTGAGCTTGGGCTACTGTCCAACAGCGGTAAGCAACAGTGAAAACTTTTCCAGCGATTAAGACATTGCCAAAGAAAGGAGATCCAGTTCATGGGAGATTTTTAATTGCCAGCCAAATGTTGTAAAAGGTGATCAATTTAGAAAAGTGGTAATTTTAAGCAAGTTAGCTTCACAAAGTGATGCTGTACGAAGTTACTCCGTGTGAGTGAATAAAAATCGTCTGCCAGTAGAAATAATTACTAAAAATACGGCATTAAGCAGAATAAGAAGAGAAGTCGCTTTATTGTGAGATAGTCCAGAAAACGATTTAAATATTCCTATTCTGTTTCTTTTCATTAAGCAAAAGCTTTTAAGATTCTCCAAGAAGCTTCCCTGCATGAATAAGATCTGAAATGCAAAGAACCAAGGCAACAAAGAATGAATCATTAACGAGAAAAGAACCAAACTTATATTTATGCAAATTAGACATCTTTCTCCCCAGAAATGAGATCCCAACAACCAAGAAACATTTGGAGAAGATTTTGGGTCATGTTGACCCCGGCTGGAAGTTTACCAGAATTCGTGAATGCGATAGTGCGACCAAAATTAATGATTCTTCCTATGATGAACTTAGTGGTACAACCAAAAGTCAGTATAATTCTTCAATGGATGGACTTAATGTAACCACATCCGCTGTGACTATCCCGGATAAAAACTCAACAAGCAAAGTCGGTCAAGAGATTAGTGTTCAGGCTCTCAGTGTGATACTCTTCCTGAACGAAGCCAGGTATGAGGATGTCCTGGAAACGATTCACAGTGAAGTTGATATTTGGAAATTACGTCTCACAACTAGACTTTTGAACAGCATTGACAACTGCACTGTGATTGGCTGCATGGATTTCTATGAACTTGGGCCGAATTTACCACTGTGGGCCATCTCACAAGTGCATTTCGGGAGGAATGTTTTAAGGTACAATATATTTGTGAAAGATTTCGAAAAAATGAGAGAATACTATGAAAATTTACTATCTCAGGACTGCAATTTTATCAGAGATGGATTTTGCAATTTTATAATTCATTCGTATCCAGGCTTAGAAATTCACTTTTCATTGAAACACCCGTTAAACATCAAACTGCGTTTTACCAGGTCAGCAGTACTACGTTTAAAATTTCGAAAACTTGATTTAGTACGTTGTCAATCAGTTTCTCCTTTGGAACAAACTGACAGCAAAATTTGGCGTACAAAGGATCCAGAGGGAAATATCATACTACTTGAAGAGACGGGGTCACGACGCAGATCCGGAAATCGTCGATCACAAGACAACAGCTGTCCAGATGAACTGCTTTTCGTATAAAAAGGAACTATCAGGGGGGGCAGAAATACAGTCAGTCAATATTGCCCATCAGGTGAACTATTCTTAATGGGAAAACTAGTGATAACATTTACACACTTGATGTCGTCTTTCCCAGAAAGGGAAGCCCTGGGTAAGATGACAGTCACGAACTACATGTACCAAATTCTTAGCTTTGTCCAACAAATGGAGATTGATTCGACTTTAAGAACACAATGGACAAGTTCCATGATAACAGAACAGAGACATGAACAAGAATTAGATGGAGACTTTATCCAACAGTTTTCAAAAATACAAGACATTAGCAACGAACCCAGCAAAAGGGATGGTAAAATATTAACGTACCACGTTCACTTCCTGGACACATTCGCGAGGAGCATTTATTTAAAGCAATCGCTAAAGCAAGATGTACCTGTCATTACCATAATCACATTTACATTGTTAATATTATAAAATATGTTAAAGCAGCACAAAATACCGAATAAAAAAGTTATCGTTGTTGAGTACTTCACATCATTAGATCAGAAAATACCGAAAAATCAACACTGTGACAGAAATCCAACGACACAATGATGGAGGCGTTGTACGAAATCATCGAAGCTGACAGTTGGTTTAATAATGTCGCTACAATCTAGAGAAGCAGGCAGCCTATTGTTTGGAACATTTGTACGTTCAACACAAAGTCCGTTGGTTGCTCAGCAAAGAGATCATTTGTCCATATTTTTTATTCCACTCACAAAGCTTTCCGGTTACGTCCGTTTTTTCTGTTCAATCTAACTTTGTAAAAAATAGACGTCAATGAAAGAGTGGGGGCTTAAAATCCACAACCTCCAGGTTAATAATAGTCATCTACAGGCTCCTGCTTTACTGCAGAGCTCTCCATGCGCTCCTTGCTAACTTCATATTCATCATCTTGCGGCTCGCTCTTCATTTTCTTCATCTCATCATATCGTCCATTCCGTTCATCATCATCTTCATCACGTTCTCGTTTGTAACGATCACGTCTTTCCCGCTCACGATCACGATCACGATCGCGCCTGTCATAGTCACGCTCACCTTCTCCATCGCGAGCACGCTCATCATCGCGTCTTCTGCGTTCCTCATCTTCGTGCTCACCACCTCGCTCTCGTGTCTCACGCTCACCATCTCGAGTTTCGTACTCACGTCTTTCACCATCACGCTCTCCCTCAGGTATGTCCCGTTCACCATCGCGTGTTTCACGCTCACCACCACCGCGTGCATCACGCTCACCGTCACGATTACGATCGCTGTCACGTTCGCGACGTCTATCACGATCCCTGAAAAGATAATTTACGCAACTGAACATAAAATCCTACTGAAAGCAGTAAATGAAGTTGGAAACACGGAAACTTGGAAACACTTGGAAACACGGCTAACGAGAAAGTTCATATGACAAGCTATGATTTTACTATGTACGAGAGAATCAACAATAATGCAAACTGTGGGATGATGATTTTGTCAAACAACTCTCATAACACTTTCAATACTATAATTTGGTAAAAACAGCCAACAGCCATGTTGCATTGTCAGGTTGACCATGCAAAAACGATTACAGTACAAAGTCGACAAGCTACGATACATATCATAGCTTAATTTATGGTGGGTACCTGTCTCTGTCACCGCGATCACGGTCCCCACGATCTCGTTCACCACGCTCGCGATCCCCACGATCACGGTCTCCACGATCACGTTCACTGCGACTACGCTCACGTTCACTACGTTCACGATCACGATCTCCACGGTCACGATCCCCGCGATCACGCTCACGACGTCGATCTCCGCGGTCGCGTTCACCTCTATCACGATCACGCTCTCTATCACGACCTCGGTCACGATCACCACGATCACGATCACGTCTCTGACGATCACGATAATCACCGCCACGTTCATCACGCTCTCGATCCCTGATATGAAGAGAAAACAAAACTACTTACGAAAAGATTTTTTGTTTGTTTGACTGAAAGAGTTCTTTAAAAATCTCCTACAACTTTAGGATTCTTGATGCCACGTTTGGCAGCCAACATCTGGCAACTATGCGATTAAGACAATATTATTGAAATATTTTGCGCCTACAAAATTATCTACAACAAGTTTCGCACATTTTAGGAATTACTTAAAAGTGAACGAAATGTTATTCCTTCATGGAAATTTGCAAGGCCTTCGTCAACAGTGAACACAATGGTGTACTTGTTTTAAAGTATACATCTGATTTATTGACGTATTTCTGGGTCTTTTAACTTTCTTGCCATTTTCCATTTGTTTTGCAACATTTTTGAATAAGACTCACCTCTCATAGTTCTCTACACGTCCAGAATGCTTTACGTTTATTTCAGTGCCACCATTACGGGTCCCACCAAGACCACCACCTGCAGAAAATTAAAATCTGATTTTCACAATAGCTTACTATACAGTGGAATCGTACACTAGTGAAAGCAACCTGACCATGAACAAACCGAAAAGAAACAGTGAACAATACTTTTAACCAAGCTTTCAGACTATCTCTCTTTACACATTGTATTAGGTTGGGGCGATGCGAGGACTGCCTGCGTGTTTCGAGCGATCGCGCCAAATTAGGTCACGTGAAAGAGAGGGCAGCCATTATCGAAGATAGATACGAAACAGTGTTTTACCGTTTTATTCCACGATTTATCGAAATATCTGGAGGTCTTGTAGGATTGTATTGGTTTGTTTGCGTTACGGTATAACTTAAATGTATTATTACGCCATTAAATATAAAATCTCAAAACTAAAGCTGCTGTTTATGGTGTGGAATATATCGAGTTGAAACGTGTTTCTATTCTGGGTCTTGATTTGTTTTGGACTTTACCGCATTCCGGTACACACATAACAAAAGTTTTGGAGATACTGATTTAATTGAACGTTCCACCCATCCACCCGTTCGTCCAACTACGCACCCATCCAACCATCTATCTATTCATCTATCCATCCACCCATCCACTCACCCACCCATCCATCCACCCACCCACCCATCCATCTACCCACCCGTCCGTCCGTCCGCTTAACTCTCACACCGTCTTTGTTCATTTACTAACGAACATTGAACAATAACTTCATTTTCTTTCCATGTACTATCCTTGTACTTACCTAAACGGCGTGGTTTCCAATTCTTAACAGTTCTACCTCGTTCGACATCCACCACAATACGACGTCCATCAATCTTCTTCCCATCAGCATGTTTATATGCAGCTGGAACAGCAGAACATTACTAAGAACTTGCATGTTTATAAGAAATGCGGTTTACGAGAAAGCCAAAGGACAAGAACATAATTCAGGTTACCCTGACAATTGTTGCAGGATTTCGTTTACAAAAGACTCTTTTGAGTTATCCCATTTTACCTGACTGCCAGCAAGGGCTATTTTCCATATTATTGTCCTGCCTTTAAACGTGTCTCAACAAAGTGAGCACTTCTAATTTAAAAAGCATTTTAATTGTACGAGCTACCAATTGCCCACGGTTAAAAGTTTTGTTGACATTCATTCGTATAAGTTATGCTTGAACTTAGTGTCAAGCCCTTCTAAAGATTACATGTTTACAACACAGCTCATCACCGCCCCTTCAGCAGCTGGGCTGAATATACCCATGGACTGTCCCCTGGTTGTATGAATGCAATGGTATATCTAATGTCGACGGTGGTTCTGCAATTTTTAGACAGACTTTATAGGAATTACCCATTAAAATTTCGGGAGGTTTTCCTATTTTTGTGAGGCGTTCCGATTTTTAGAATTAGCACTTTTATGCAAAATTCAAGAAGCATGTTGAATTTGTGAAGGCTAAAAATCTCCCATTAGCAGGTACAGATATTTGTGCCATCTTAGTTACGCGAAGGGGTAGTTCTTCATTGAAGAGAAAAACTCAAGGTTATAGCTGGGTGACACCATTTTGAAATGGGGGCGAATGCAACAAGAAAACACAGTTGGTATATATTCATTGTACTCTATTTTATTGTATTTCCTCTGAAACGAATGTGAAATGTACACGGATGTGAAATAAAACAAATGAACATTGCATTACCGTTACTTACGTACGTACACACTACCTTCACTCATAGTCGTTTCTCAGGGTCAAGACTACCGTGTAAAGGTACCGAGTAGGTTTTAAATATTCATATAGACAAAGGCATATAAAGATTACCAACTTTGATATAATATTCAACAAAGGAATCGAACTGTTACCTTGACAGAATGCAAGCAAGACATGCAACCTACAAAGGTAGGGCTGTACTACCAGTTTAGGGTTTCCATGATGTAAAAATAAGTCATTTCAAGACAGGTTGAAATCACTCGACAATAGTTTATTCCATTCTTGAAAATATCTACAGTACTACTAATGAAAGGGTACCTGTGAACTATATACGTCACGCATGTATGTCCTGATCGACAATTATTACAAAGTACTATCCGTGCGTTTCATTTCTACTTTGATAACACTGCTTTCCAAACACTCGAGCTGTCACAACATGACTCTGTCTTACTTGAGCAAGCAATGGAAAAGCACAGTACGACCACAAAAGCATATACATCATGTAGTTCATGCAAACGGTTCTGAACGCTGATTTTCTTTTCATGTTACACAAGGAAAAGCGAATCAAGGTAGAAAAGTTCAATGCTGCAGGAATGCCATACTGAAAAATTTACACACGAACAATTTTCTTTGATACATACAACATTCTACAAACCTCCAACCAAATCACCAATTAGAACTAGAAATGTCGCATTATAATTTATACATCTTACTTACGTCACTGCTGCAAGTTGATATTAGCTAGAAGTTTCATTCCGAATATTCAAAAATACTCTATTAAGTTCCCAGGTATTGGAATTATGGACAGCGAGACAATTGTCAAACTGAGTTCAGTATAAGCCATAGCAATTATGAATAGCCCTACAATTTTTCGCTTACTCTTTCAATAAACAACGAAACGTGATTTTGGCGGGAAAATGAAGTTCAGTTCAATTTTTACAGAACAACAAGAAAATGTAATCACTGTGACAGGAATACTTTTAGAAATAAAATCATGACTTTTCGTACATACTTACACGAAAAATACTTACAACTTACAAACGGTCGATAACAAAATCGGACCAATGACACATAATGACCAGCGTGCCAAAATAATTCCATCGTATTTATCCCAATGGTAGGCAAAAGCAACTGTTTATTTGACTGCTCTTTGCAAGCATATAACCTCCGTCTGTTTAAGTCGAATACTTACTCTTGCCATTTGGCAGAAGCACACACGTTTTCATGCATTTACAAGAAAAATACATTTTACTCATTTGTCTGAATATTGCAATAAAACAATGTAAAAGATTCACATTTTACCAAATAACACTGCTAACAGACAATTTCATGAGTTCAGGAAATATCCGCATAATCACAGACTAGAAATTTTACAGTTTGGTTCTGAGCATACATTTTTGACTAAAATATCAACGAGCACTAGGTTGCGTCATTCTGGTGCATTCTTCAACTGAATTTTCTCAACCGCCAATTAGCAATCGTGCACCAAACAGCGACCGTACCGCATCAAAATATGGACTTACCATTATAATGTGAACAACCACCTAACAACATTTTAAAATATGCTTTCTTATTTTTAACAATTTTGTGGCAAATAAAAGAAATAAGTTTGTTCATCCTTACGCAGAAATGTCGGATCGAGTTAAAATTTGAATGGAGTTAAATTTTTGGCAGGTGTTAAATTTTGGATCGCATCAAATATTGGATTGGTTAACACATCTTTTTGACTTTGTTGAATTTGTGTACATGGTGCAGCGTCATACGAACCTATACCCACCAAAATACCCACCGATTAAACTCAAACATTTTAAACGATCAAGTTGGCCATTGGCGGGAACATCTGTTGCCACTCAGGCACAATGTTGTCATGATAATGTTAGCACTGCAAGGATGTAATAACAGCAGTATTACTTCACTTGAATTGATCATGAAAACTCATTTTGTAATAATTACTCTCATTTGAATGGCATGGGAAAACGGATAAGCTTACCAAAATTGAAATACAAAAAGGATCATAGTTCATAAAATAATAGTTCTCAAACAGGATGAAAGTATAATGTGGCTCATCACTCATAGTTTTTCACCTTCACAAATATATGTATTTGCATCGATTTTACGAATTCTGCCCTCGAGTGAATAATGCATTTCGCCCTTCCTGTAGATCACAGTGAAAGAATAAATTTTCGTTTTAAATCTACTAATTATTTAGCGAACCGTAAGAACCTTGTGCATGTACACATGTCGATATATATAACCATGATTGTGGTAGGGCTTGAAAACATGATGTAGGGATTAGCTTACTTAAATTACGTCAGTTCGGCCATTTTATAAAGCGTATTAGGCACTTAAGTATTAACTATTTACAGTAGTAGAAGAGGTCAACTTCTTATTTGAAACAATTCAGCATGAAAAACATTAGCCTAAAGCCATCATTATAAGAAAGTACACTAAAGAAAAATGTAGAAAAAAATGTGCCATTGTACTTTGAGTAATGCACCGAAGTATACAATCATCAAGTTTTCAAACTATTTTCTATCAACCATGTGGAAACTTACCACACACAGAAAACACGAAGACTTACCAATGGCCAATGATAAAAAAATTTTTGTACGTAAAATGCGCTTTAATATCGGAACAAACCTGAGGTGTTGCACAATAATTCATACAGATAGATAAGATTTTATAGACAGGTATACGGTAGACATTGAAACGTAGTGATTAAGGCTATTCTGTCAACAGGCAGGCTATACATACTATGTCAACTAACATGAAATAATGTTGGCTGCAATTTCGAACTTGCATAAAACTCCATTGACGATTTTCCAATCAAAAACAGACGTCCTAAGTCCTAACTACGCTTGCAGTGGACACACTGTGATATGTAAAAGAGCAAGATGCACTTCTGTGTTGAATTTACATGAAATAACCAACTCCACCATGTTAGGAATGTTCATGTGTATCAACACACAATATATA
>JAOBYK010631777.1:0-10912 GCA_025434845.1 Phenganax subtilis | reverse complement strand
TTGGAACTCTATTCCATGTTACAAGATTTCAGTTCTAAACAATATTGGAGTTTTGATAATGAGAAAAGAGGAAAATGAATCAGGAATCGCACCGGATGAACCTTCTAAACTGGACTCATTGCTGCAGGAAATTGTTGAACTAGAAGAAAATGCTGCCTTATACAAGATGTCCGGATGGTAATATGATTGGATATTTTATTGGTGCGTTGGCAAGCCTACATCCACCTTCAATAATATGTCATCCATTCCTGTCTTCTGTTTTTACATCTGGGTCTTCGTTCTTCAACAACAGAGTTTGTGCAATCTGTGGCCAGTTGGTTTTTTCCTTCTTCTTCGTACACTAGACACGCAAAAATAACGACACCATTCGATTCGTTTCACGAAAAATGCAAACATGATTCAATTCACTTTCGTTCTGTGGGCTCTCGCTTGTTAGAGTTCTATCTGCTACCTCTAGATGTATGGTGAACTCCAGCAAACTTGCTCTACCTACTCACTTCAACAGTGGCATATTTTCCAACTTTAGAACATGTACCTTTGCAACTACTAGCGGTTCCAAATTGCGGTTAAATTCACACCCTTCTTTAGTAGGTAAAATTGCATAGCTTTGCTTGGAATCTTGTAACTTGACTTTTGGCATGGAAACAACTGGACGCGGCTACAGATGAGAGACTAACAGATGTCCGACTGTTCCAAAATTGCGTAAGTCGATTTTCCTGCGATTTCAATAGCGGCCGTTAACCTAGCAAGTGCCCTACAGAAAGGCATTTACCCCCTGAACAAATAGTTTTGAAAACGGCACCCGGGGGGTGGCGGTTTCTGTTTAGGGCACTTGCTAGGCCGCTTACGCCAAAATCATAGGCTTGAAGACTAAGTCGGTCATCTGTTAGTCTCTAATTTCTAAAGCAGCGCTCTCATCATCTCTTTCCTTGTAACTACAATAATTTTCAAAACTGGTTGGGACACCCGCAAAAAATTAGTTAAATTACGCCGCTCAGCTAAGAAAAGTTACTTTTTCGTAACTTCCCCCCTTTCTCCCCGTTCAATGTTGTTTTCATTTGAAAACGAAAGGTGCACGCATAACACAGCCGTATTTTTTTTCCACAACATTGAAAAGGGGGGAGCGGGGGGAGAGTTTTTCGACATTTATTTGAAATTTTTGGTGTCTGTCCCAACAATTTTGAAAAAGATTGTAGTTCTTCGACTGTAGGCTCTTCAATTTCCCGTTTGGATACACTTCAAACGCAACCAGGAGGACTTACTTCGATTTCCAAACTCTGAGAGGAGTTTAAAATACGAGGCGAAGCCTAGAGTTATTAACCAACTTCGAGGCCAATTCATTTCTATAACGACATTGTATGGCATTTTCCAAATATACTGGTCCAGTATTATATTAAATTCTTTATTTATATGTTGCAGAGTGAAACAAAAATCTTGGACATGGACACAGGTAAGTCTTTGGAAATGACACATAAAATTCAGTTGGCTCACAGTAAATCATTCTGATAAAGTAGGACAAATAACAATAATTATGAAATTGTTCAACTGAAATTATTTGGACATTGAAAGATTTATTAATGTATATGATTAACATCACACTTGAAAGTAGTTGTACTTACATCAAAATGGGGCTTTATATGTAAAAAGATTCACAGAAAACATTACTTGAAAATACACTAATCATTTGAGGGTTGCATGCAATTTTATCGTTTTCCATGAATTTAGATATTTGTGTTTTGTTGTAAACATAAAACATTGTCTTATATTCAATAATACGCCTGGTAGAACCAAACAAAGCAGACATTGCACTACCGCCTGTAGGACCAACCACAAGAATAAATTGTAAGTTTCATTGCTACAAATGAAAGAGTTATTGTGATGTCGTTTCAAAGTTGTGTTGTTGGATGCTCAGTTGATTAGTATATATTAAATCTAAATCTTAAATCATTAAATTTAAAACATGCATCAACATTGCATCATTAACAATTAACAATGTCAATTGTTAAAGTTGCAATTCTTGCAGTTATTAAAAACATTTTGATGTCACCCCCATGTTGGTGCAACAATGTTTCGCCACATGGCCACACTGATGGCAACGGTAGCATCTGATACATGCAAATATTAAACAAACCTGGTATAGAGATTTCTATAGAATTTCTATAGATTTCTATAAGTTTAACTAGACATTTTTGGACGGTATCTCTAATGAAGTGTGAAAGTTTCGCATATAACGCTGCACTTTGACGCAGAATTCCTTAAAATTAGAGTTTAAATAGACGGTTTTGTACAGGAAAGTGGATTTTTAATATAGTCTGCTTTTCAATAAAGTCATATTTCTGCTTTCTGATGATGACGGGACGGGCTTACGGACCGAATGCTTTGCATTAATAAATTTACGTAGCGTTTCCACAAAACTATATATTAGAATAGTTAATTCAAAGAATAAAAACCTGGTATAATATGCAACAAACACACAGTGTAATACATTGCAAGAAGAAGTCTTACCTAATGTAAGCAAAGTATTTGGGGAAGTAAATGTTTTCAATTAATCAACAACAAGAATTCGTGAATCGCTGAACTCTCTAGCACTCAATACATGTGAACCTCATGATTTATTGTCACCTACGATTTTGGTATTTTCTGACAAGATATCTGACCATTCAAGCATATCTTTGAGCTTTATCATCGTAATAACACTTGTTTCTGCGACATTCTCACTAATCTCCTGCTGACCTACCTCAGTATTAGACCCATTTCCTAAAGACGTAACTCAACGTATAAACCTTAAACTGAATTATCTGCCTAATTTAAATCTAGCCATGGATGTTTCGTGGAGATTTATCTCCAGCACAGTTGGTCCTAGAAAGTAGAATAGAATAGCAAACAACAATTTGATCACACTTTTGTTGAAGTAATCATTGTTAGAACACATGGTTCTTATCAAAACTAGCAATAGGTCTGGACGGAGATGAAAGGGAAAACAGATTTCCTGGGCAATAATCCAGGACACTAATAATTTATTTCATAAATAGCGACTGAAGGTTTTCTTTTTGGATATGACGGGGCTAATGCAATTTAGCCGACACCTTAAGACGCTGACCATTCAAAAAACATAAATAACATTAGATTGCGAACGCTGACCTCGCAAAACAGCCTTGTCGTAACCTGGTGTTTGCTAAACTGCATTCCAGCCCAGCATTTGTTTTCAGAATTGTTCTTTTGTCAGAGTGAAGTAATGTTTCCTCACTGAAATGCTTTGAGCAAAGACAACTTCTTTTTGTGGGTACAAACTTCACAGGAGCACAGGAGCATGTCTACTCACATTTTCCACTCACTTTGCATACCAATATTAATTTTTAAAAATTAATAAACTGAGAAGGGTAGTATAGTATTCAACCATGAAAAACAGGGTACAAGAAGTAAAGCAGGGGCTGGTTGTACAAAACTTTTAACTACGTTTTAACGACGACTTTGTAGTTAAAAGATAGTTAAATATTGGATAGGCGATTCTGATTAGTTGACATTCGTACTTAACTATAGTTAACTTTAACCAAGTTTTTATACAACCGGGCCCAGGTGATTGATATTTGAGTAATTAAAAATTCATGGTGATTTTGCCGAAAACAATAATAGTTTGCGTCATATTGCTCAAGTGCTGTCTATGCATGTTAATATAGCTTCTATAAAATTGGGTTTGACTCTGAAAAAACCTTCACAAGAGATCACCAAACATTACATTATACGAATACTTTGACTTCGTTGCAGGGGTATGAATTATCAGACAAGCCAAATTCGTATTCAATACTTAAACAAAATATTAACAGACAATTGGACGTTGAAATGGATTAAAAATGTTGATATTAAAACCAAACCAGTGCACTGTATATAATCTGGAATGCTAACTCAATAAGAAAGCGCCTATAAAAGGATAAAGCCAGCCGGATCACCAGCATTTTGTCATCTCCTCCCGGAAACGACCGCATATTTTGCCCAGGGTTGCCAGGCTCCAGAGCATGTTGCAGAGCATGCTCGCCAAATACCCTATAAAATGAGGCCACATTTGACCAAGAGGCCGAACTATTACATTTTCTAAAATACCAAAATACCAAAAAACCAAAAAGCTAAATTGAACTACCGTCACAAGTAGACTTTTGTCCCACCCCCCCCCCCCCCCAAGGACAGACAAAATTGACGGATATCACCAAATCAAAGTTCCGCATATGTTTACTTTCTCAAGTTTTAATATATATTTTCCACCATGATACGATGCTTTCCATTTGGAGGCCATGGGTTGAGTAATAAAAGTTGAAGCATTAGGCGCAAAACACTATTTTTCTTGACTAGTGGCTCAATTTTTATGAAACTTTGAAAATAAATGTATTTAACAAAGAACCATAATATTTTGGAGATTTAAACATTTAAGTGCATCTCAAACTTTCAAAAACGGCAGAAAAAACGGCAAAATTCGCGTGGACTTTTGTAATTTTCGTGTTTGCCTTAACTTTTTTCGGTAACAGTATAATTTTTGTCAAATTTTTTTTCATATAATGTAAATTTTACTGTCACTCTTAAAGTTCACATGCATTTTGGAAAACTAATGCAAGATCTAAGTTCCAAACTTTCTGGATATAAAAATGCTATTTTTTAAAGAAAAAATTTTAAAAAGAGTGGGTCTACCTGCAAAATGAGCACAAGTTGGCTTTAACCCTCCCCCCTGACTTAGTGTTCCAGATATATTTACATTTCACTGTGGCCAGGAGTGGGAGTCAGGGCCACACAATTTACCTAATTATTATTGTGTCTATTTATTTAAACTCTTTAGTACATACCTGTGAAAACATAAACCATGTCTTTTGAAAAGAAGAACGGCACCCAAAAGCAGGACAGGTGCACGGCATTCTTGTAAGTTTTGGTCAAAAAGTTTAAGCTTTGATCTCGTTTATACATATGAAGCTATGAACAAGAAAACTTTTTTTTTTTTAAAATCCAGGAGGGAAGAATATATTTTTACCCTAGGATAGCGGTTGGTCGGCGTTACTTCCACAGAAAATAGGGAAGTTGCCGCTTGGCAACTGCTTCAGCATCTGCCATATTTTTGGCTTCACTTCAGGTTCACGAGCACACTGTCCAGGTATTATATAGCTCAATGGCCATGTATTGTCTTTGTATGAACTAAGGGCGTAATCTCTAGTTTGTACAGCTGGAAAGTGGCAGTAGATAAAGGACAGCGATGACCCACGTGCGTCATTGTTATCATGTAAAATAACTTGGGTCATAGTTTTGAGTCAGTCTTGGTTAGGAGTGTTCGGTGTACTTACTTGCCTGTTCCGACTGCCATTGTGAACTTTACATGTGAAACGATTTCTCAATATTTGCGAATTTCGAATGCTAGACACGACTGTTATTGCCAGACCATAGGCCTGCGTAACAATATGCTCAGAAAGTTAATGCAAAGTGCCAAAGAATTCCCAATAGAACTAAGTTCGTTCTACAAACTAGATTGACGAATGGTTAAATTTGCCAGCAATTACTCCGTTTGATATGCAACTGAAAATCTCTGTAATTAATTTCCATGTGATTTCAATGGGCCTTCGTGGCCAAGCAAACGAAATTTTCGCATATGTCGACAAACCGTTTTCGTTAGTGTATGCAAGAGATGGTAACCCAATTGCTCTCCATTGTTAGTCTTGCAATAGCTGAATAATGTGGAAAAAGTGTACATTCCCTGAGTGCATTTTCGGCTCCAGCATAGTTTTGAGTGGTTTTTGAGTTTCCAAAGGAGAACCTTTTTCGAATTACCAGTATAAAATCCGCAATGTGCATGCTGTAGAAGTAAAGCTTCACATCTATCCACGGTTTTATGGCGGACTTCAGGGGCCGGTTGCATAAAACTGTTGTGAAAGTTAACTATAGTTAAGCACGAATATCAACCAACCAGAATCACCTATTCAAGATTTAACTACTTTTTAACTACAAAATCCTAGTTAAAACGTAATTAAAATTCTCACACAACCGGCCCCAGATGTTTACAGATGCTTAGCCAGGTAGTAACAACTATCTTGTAAGCTGAAAACATGACACATATCGGTAAATTTCTTCTACGCCAATCGTACAATACAGATTATTCTCATCAATCTATCGCTTTGTTTTGTTTGTTTTTATGGGGTAGCGACATAATGCGGTAATAAATATGTCAGGATTACAAGAAATGCCAAGGATTTGCTTTTTGGCCAGTATGGCTCCACAATTGACCGTACTGAAAAAGATTGCGGATGTACATTTTACCAGAGTGCTTTGTGGTCAGAACTCGTTTAAGGATGCGAATTGACGTTTTCTAAAACTGAGACATCAGGCAGGAGACTATTTTCTTCGTTGTTTTGAAATTTCACATCATTACGTGTTTTCTTGACATATCTTTTTAGTGATTTATGTTTGATGCACGCAATGCATTCTGGTGAAATGTACATCCCGCCATCTTTTTCGTTATGGTCAATTGTACAATCCATTACAATGATATAGACACAATACTAGGTAGTAATATAAGACAGCATTCTAGCGAAAACGGGGTGCGTGGTCATAAATTCTTCAACATTTTAAAACAAAAATGCACAAGAAATACCTGCATACAATTCCCAGAAAGTTTACATTGACAGTGCATGACTGACTGGTGTGAATTTTCGCCACTTATCATAATGCTGCAAAGTTTCAACGAAATTTTGCACTACAAAGCAGTTAATCAAGAAGGCGCGAAATTCTCCGACTTAAGTGCCGAAAGGTGTTAATCATTAAAAATTTTCTCAACAGTGGAAATATGGAATTCCGGCAAACTCGCTGTTGCTCATTTTTTCTCCATTTGGTATGACAAACGTGCCATTCAACATTCTGAAAGCCTGATTTTTCCAATTATGCAAAATCTTTGTTCACACGCCGACTGAATACAAGTCAGTATTAATAGTTTTATTATAATCATGTTGAAATCAGTGGCGCTTTCTGCAATCTGATCTTAGTGGCGCAATTTCAGCACGAATCCCATTCATAGCAGCGCGTGATTTAGCGCGCAAAGCACGCACGTTCAAACAATCAATCAGATTCAAGCCCTGAACTTTACTAACCAATCAGCCTTTATTGCAGAATTCAGCTAGCCAATCATTTTACCCTTTCTTTGGTATAATTATCAAACAGCAAAAGTGATTTGGAAATATGGCCACAATCAAAACACCATGCAGCAAGAATTTAACATTATAACCCGTAAAGTGTAAATAAGATCCAAATATTTATGGGGAAGAAATCTATGTGAACCAAAAACAGGTTTTCTAAGATCAGAAAAAGCCACAGAAACAAAAAGGGTTGCCACTCATGAATTGTTGCTGTCTACTGCAATCGATGTGATGATGTCTGAATAAGCTAACCCCACAGTTCTTGAAAAATTCCTTTGAAAGGATGTAATAGGGTAAAACCTACGCTTATGCCTTCCAGCACAAAAAACTTCAAAAATCTCGCGTTTTATACACTCAGAAATTTAAACGAAGTATTCCTCTCATACTTTGTACATGTTGCTATGCAATAGTACTTGGGAGTGACATCGACGATGCATAAAACTGAATTAACTTTTTTATATCCTCTTTTAAAATGGTTTCAAAGTGATTGCAATAATATAACTGGAATTTGTATCGCACAATTTTGGTCAGAATTCAAACTAGTGATTACAAATCGCACTTTTGCCTTGTGGTCAGGCGATTATTGTAATTACGCGCTTGATTTCACATCAAATTGTTCACCGCTCCAGCGATTAACATTATTAATTTTTCAATCTATAAGACAGAAGATCGTTCTTTGTACAGTTTATAGTAAAGACCATAAAATTATACTTCGTAACACAAACAATTTTACACTTAGTATAGACTAATCATACACTTATCAGTATATCAATTAGTACATAACGCAACATCATCACGAAATCTTACTTTCATTCTTTTTCTTTGACACGATACCGATCTACAAAGAAAAACATAACAGATACATAAAGGTGAAACAATCGAACTTTGTACAACGATACGAGAATCTGTAGAAAAACAAAACATTTTCCGCATGTTGCTTAAGAGTCATGAAACAGCCTAATAAGGGACGAAGCTATTTCCTGTTCAAGCTAACGGAGAGGTGTGTGCCTCTATAACGATATTTACCAGTGGAATGTTTGACAGCAAATGTAAAAGGGATGATATTTAATCTGACTTATACAGTGCTTTGGAAATACTGAATTTTAATTGTAGCATTACGTTCTTTTGGCTTGCACCACCACACAACAATACCGACGATTATCAGCAGTAAAAGCACTCCAGAAGTGACGCCTATGATCAGGCCAACTGGTGCACCGCCGCCATCATCACTGTCATCACTGAGCTCATCTTACAAGGAAAATACAACTAAGAAACATTTACAGTCGTAATCAATGGAGACGCAGATTGGGAATGTGGTCAACTAACTTTTTGATATGTTTATACCTCGTTAGCTGCACACCATGAAGACAATAATATTAACACAACTTACCAACTCTCACTGGAAAATTCAATGTAAAATTCTTAGAACTACGACCAACACCATTTTCTGCTATACATGTGTACACGCCAGCATCTTTATATTCTACGATATCTTTAGTATACGTGTTCTTGTTGGAAACCACTAATGTACCATTGTGGATAATGGCAAAGTTTGGCTTGGGAAGACCACTGCTTTCGCATATTAATTTAATTGATTTTCCAAGCGTTGCGTGAGCTGAACTGGATGTGAAATTTTCCACCACAGGACGTACTAGAAATATGTAATTCATGAGGAAAGAGTATGATATAAAAGTATCAGTACTGTTATACCTAGTTTAGTTCTACACAATGTTTAAAACAAACTAGGGCGTTGCATGATATGTTAGTGGACAATTTACATTATATAGCACAATCATCGTTATATTTAACAACGATACCATCCTTTGAGATATCGAATTATAGTGTTTCTATGTTCTCACTGGCAAACTCGTTTTGAGACGTACGAATCTGTTGTGAACATACCGGGAGTCTCTTCTTTGTGAAAATACATTTCAATGCAAATACATTATCATGCAAATGCTTGATGTACTTACCACCAGGCCTCACTCCTACTTCGACTGACTTTCGAGCTTTTAACGTGTAGCTTTGTGCTACACAAGTGAAGGTTCTATTGATAATATTAGCAGCGTTACTGAGGTTCAACACGCTTGAAAGAGGATTAAGCTTTTGGACATTTTTTAGCCGCTTGCCTAGAGGCATTCCTCCAGTACTTTTGCACAAATATCAGATGCTATCACCTTTATCAACTGTTGTTGAGGTGGAACAATCAATCAGAACAGGTGGCTTCAGTGAAATGAAACCATGTGATTATTTAGTATAGGCAGACAATCGGTACTTTTCTCTCCCAGAACGTGTATTTTTTGCAGCAAGACTGTAACAACAACTGTTTGTGTCTCGCCCACGAAATGCCTATTTTCTTGGCCTATAGTGTAATCCCCCGTTCGAGCGCCTGGGAAGTAACAATCAGAGAAGAAATGCTTCTTTGTTTAACTGACGACTTACTTGCTATAAAAACGGTAACGTCAGAGACATCACTTGGAGCTGCCGCCAAATTGAACTGGTAAGTTCCGTTGTAACTCGCATCCACATCTTTTAAAACCAGTGTTGCTGGCCGTATTATTTCGACACGAGGTAAACTGCTGGATGGAGTTTCAACAGGTCCAGATCCAACTATTAAAGCAATTGCTTCTGATTGTGAACCAGTAGAGCTAGTAAAGGTCCAAGTCCGAGTTACTACCGTTGCTGGATCATTTTTGAAAGTCCAATCTATACTTATGTCATCTCCAGGAACAGCAATGAATGCGGTACCACTTGTCGGCGGAATAATTTGTCCTACACAGCCAAAAAATCGTTTTGCGGCTTATCTAATCACCTTACGATCAATCTCGTAGCATTGTATCAATTTAATAGCATTTTTCTACATCTAGATTTTTTGTCAAGGGGAAACTTTCTAGACACTTGCCCAATAATTGCAGTCAACCTCATTCAGGTCCTATACAATAAACCTTACCTTCAAACAGCGGTAATAGTAAAACAATACAGTCAATTGAAAGAACGAAGACTGACACCAGAGTCACCATTGCGAAGATGATAAAGATCTAAACGCAAAAAGAAATTGCGCATGTTTAAATTCCAAGGATATTATATTAACGTTCTGCAACTAAAGGCCCGTGTTTCGACTCTATTTTAAAGCCATTATCAGAGAAAATTGAACGAATTTATTTCTTACACGGCTAACCCACATTCTTAAGAAGGTGGCTCAGACGAGAATTGAACTGGCATCTTCGGGATACTAGTCCGCCGCTCTACGGGCCATTACTGTTGTCTTTGATGTTATACATTGTCGCCATGATTTATCGTGCATGTATGATACAGATTTGACTCGACTCCAATCGCCGTGGACTCAGTAGCTTAACAGGCAGAGCGGCAGATTAGTATATCGAAGGTGTGAGTTCAAATTTCGCCTGAGCGACATTTTTCAGAATGTGGGTTAGCTGTGTGAGAAGTAAATTCGTGGAATTTTCTCTAACGATGGCTTTGAAATAGAGTTCCGTAACTATAAGTTCTCTTAATCAGTATTCGTTTGAGGTATACACCATGTATTTTTATTATTGCAAAGCTTTCGGTCCGTTAGCTTGGACCTTCAGCAGTGCAACTAACTTGAAACGATTGTTACGTCACTTTTACATCACAATTGTCGTGATCTGTTTGCTCGCGCTTTTTAATTGGTTTAATTAAAAAGCGCGCGTGCAAGACAAGGGTCTAACTAGACGACATTGAAGAGAGCACGCCACGTGCTATTTAGTGGCTTTCCC
>JAOBYK010631666.1:0-10914 GCA_025434845.1 Phenganax subtilis | reverse complement strand
GCAAGAATTGACTTGTGACTTGACTTGCATTTGGACTAAACGACTTGTGACTTGACTTGGACTTGAACAACATGACTTGTGACTTGACTTGGACTTGCAATGCGTGTTTTGTTAACAAGTCTACCCCCTGCATTCTCCCTGTAGCGCCGTGTCTGACCCCGCGCAAGTTAACTGCGCAGTTAGTTAACTACTCTACAAAGTACGTTTTGTGAAACGCAGCTAAGCCGGGTCGCTAACTAACTGCAGTTAAGGATTTAACTAGGGTAGTTAACCCTAACTATAGTTAAAGTTAACCACGTTTTTATACAGCCGTCCCCTGGTGTATTCCCCGATGAATGGAAAATAGCTAGAGCTGCTCCAACTGATGACAAAACAGACTGTGATAATTATAGACCAATTTCATTTATATCGAATGTAGCTAAAGTATTTGAAAAATTGATCTATAACCAAGTGCTTCTTTTTTTTTTTAATGAAAATGATGTTCTTGCTAATGATCAGTCAGATTTTCGTCATAGTCACTCAACTGAGACTACACTACTGAATATGACAAATAGCTGGCTAACTATTCCTGGATCTCAAAAAAGCATTTGACATGGTCGATCATTCTATATTTTTGTCTAAACTTGAACGTTGTGGAATCCGAGGTGGGCCTCTGCATTGGTTTCAGTCCTATTTATACAAAAGGAAACATATTTGCAGAATAAATAACACTGTGTCGGATGAGACTGTGCTATGCTGTAGTGTTCCACAGGGCTCTAACCTTGGTCCGTTACTATTCCTGGTATATATCAATGACCTCCCCCAACTGTTTAGAGACAACTATAGTTTTCTTGTTTGCAGATGACACAAACTTGTCTTGTGCAGGGCAAACATCTGCAGACATAGAGTATAAATTAAACAAAGACCTAGATAATATCTGAAAGTGGATAATAAGCAACAAGTTGACTATAAACCTAAAGAAAACTGAGTACATGATTTTCGGATCAAAAACCTGGCTTAGAAGCAATTTCTGAATCCCCCAAAGTATTATAAGGGGATCGCCATTTAAAGCGAATTAAACAAAAAAAGGTTCTTGGCCTTATAATTGACGACCAACTTAGGTGGAACAGACACAATACTGAACAATGTAAGACTATATCAAAAAGTATGGCTCTTCTACGAAAAGCCAAAGATTTTGTTTCACAGAAAGTATTGGTCTCAATGTACACGTCATTAGTGTTACCACATTTTAACTATTGCTCGACCGTTGGCATGAAAATAACCGCACTCATATCAGTAATCTATCAAAACTACAAAAGAGAGCTGCACGGGTAATAACCAGTTCAGACTATAGTGTATTAGATCATTCCAAATCTTGGAAACCCTTCAATGGCAACCAATGAAAACTATACCAGATAAACGAGAACTGATAATGGTGTTTAAAGCACTGAGCTCGATTATATCTGGAGGCACTGCTCTTGCCAAAAGCGGGGTCCAAAAACATGGCGGATTTTTTCATTTGCTGACGCCATTTGGTCCCTATTTCTCATGGTAATTACCACTGACCCACCGCGATCACAAGATGTTTACATGGTTTTTCTCCCCCCTAGTTTTTGTATATTTTTTTTATTCTCACCACAAAAATTGAGTTTTTCGTCAAGAAAATTAAAAATGCCAAGAACCCTGTTCTGCATTTGGATGCCAAAATCTTTTATTGGCAAAGAATATGTCCTTCCACTGGTAACAAGTCATTGAAGCGTTAGAAATTAAAATGTAATTCTGCTTTTAATGTTTTGACGTGTTTCTACAACTGACGTTTTTGCCTTTTTGGCACTCCCTGTACTTTTCGTATTTTTTTGCTAGTGAGCTATTGTAAACACTGGAAACTCTGGTTTACAAATGTTTTATGGCTTTCCTTTTCTTTTTATCGTTTAGCATTTGTTTAATTTTTCAAAAATAAAGCTAGAAATGACAAAAGCCCCTTGTTTACTCTTCGTACAATGCTAGTCACAAAGCTAGTCATATGTTCATATAAACGATACTAAATATCATATATATAAAAAGAGCAAGGACTATTACATGGAACTTGGGCAGTATAGACTCATGGGGGATATGTTCACCTAATTATCTTGCCATGCTGTAGCTAATAATGAAATTCTAAGGCTGTTTTATAATCAAACAAGTTATCTTTTCCATGTTCTCTTCTTCTAGAAAACCAAAGAACAAATAGGAGTAAGTTCTAGCCACTGAAAATAAGCCCATTAATTATAATTTAATGTCCAATGCCAGACTAGGAGGGGCCCTTGCACCTTATTGGTGATAGAATAGAAGTACAGTACAGAATAGCAAACCTTGTCTCTTTAAAATTATAAATTTAAACTTTTTCACGTCAAATTTGTCTGTATTATGTTAGATATCAAAGCCCTTTCTGTTTTTATATCATACTCATGCTATGAGCCTCAAAAGCCTACTCCAGAGGCCATGTGGTAAAAAATTGCTAGAAAAAGTTTTCAATCATTGATTGTACATTCACAGTCCATTGGTTATTAAAAGTGACTGTACATTTAGTACAGTAAATTCATTTTTGTCAAGTTGTTTGAATGGACTGTTCAGTTTCAAACAGTTTCTTGCAGTAGTTAGCTAAGTTTTACCACTCTGAAATAAACTGAAAGCCTTGTTAAACTTCAATCCTCAGTCATCAGTAAAATACTATTAGATAGCAATCATGGCATATTCTTACAAAACTGGACACTTTTATTGCAACTATAGTACTTTCAACAAAATGGAACATGGTCACTATTGTTATGGAAACCAAGTTCCATGTATTTTATTGATACATTTACTTATTTACACGACCAGTGTGAAATCTGGTTTTACAAACAATTTACATAGCAGAGCTAAACATTTCCTACATGCATGTTTCATAGTCAGGTATTCAACTGATTAGTGCAAACTATATAGTGTTACCAAATAATAAACAATTATTGGACGAGGTTTTTGTGATATGCAGAATTATCAAGGTCAAGGTAAGTGTTATCAGCCGAGCCGTAGGCGAGGCTAATAACACTTACCGAGACCTTGATAATTCTGCATATCACAAGAACCGAGATTACGAGATTGCTAGAATTAATAGTAGGCTATTAGCCAATCAAAACGCGTGTTTTTACGGCAATGTATAATAATTAAAGTTATTATATCACAGTAAAACTTCACGTAAAAGATTCAAGGAATACTGACTTGAGGCTAAACTGGTTCCAGTGTAATAGATATTTGACACACCCAAGTTGGTTTAAACTTGCTTCTTGTTGTCATTCAAAAAGTACGTTTCTCAACTACATTTACGCAAGTTTAATTACTTTGATTTAGTTGAGAGACTGAAATCCTGCTTATCTGAGAGGATTTTGAAAGAAATAGTAGTTATTTGTCAACCAGAACTGAAGTCAGTCTTGTATTTTGGATGATTGATAATTGCCCAAAGTGCAGGCTAGTGGCTCTGATATTTTAATGGTTCTTTTATGAGAAGTTTTACTGTATTTATGACAAATATATTAATATTTTTTAAAAAACTCTGAAAAGTAGTTAATTTATTAAAATATTTTGTGAATGCATGTATAATTTCCACCCATGATTGAAGTACCACAGTTCTTGTTTCTTCTAGGAACAGTTGTGGAGCCAGACTGCTATGTTCATGAATGTATAAATTCTCTAACAAACATAAATATATAAACTGTGAAAAGCTAGCATGAAAACTGGACAGCAAATTAAGACCAAACTTTTATCCCTGAACAATTTGACAAATAAAAGTGATTGCAAGACAAGAAAGGACTAAGTTGGAGTTCAGGCTGAAAACAACAAAAACATGTCTTTCTTAGTTTTATCTTTCGCGTCCTGTTTTTCACTGTACGATGACAGCACAATATATACACTACCAGTGTAAATATTTTGAATGAATGAATTGCTAACAAGCAGATCAGTAATATGAAACGAAGCTCACAATGAAACTGCATGCAGCATGATATTGATGTCATATTTTTATACACAATTTTTTCTTAAGTTTTACGAAATACTGAATCAAATATCCCTACCGGTAGCCTGCTGCTTCAAACGCTGTATTAACATCTGTTTCGGAACCACGGAAAACGAACCACGGAACCACGAAAAATTTAGTATTTGCTGCAAATGATATTTTGCACAAAAACTAGTAAAGTTTTATACAAACCAGGGGGCTGAAAATTATGTAGTGGGCTCAGGTTTGAGCCTTGGACAGTGGTAATTACCATGAGAAATAGGGACCAAATGGCGTCAATACCGAGCTAGTGCCAGACTCATCCGCCATGTTTTTGGACCCTACTTTTGATCAGACGAAAAGCCTGAGCAGTTCCTCCAGATATATAATAGAGCTCAGTGGTTTAAAGTTTTAAAGGGCATGGCGTCAAATTATCTAACCATAGTGTTCCGTAAATGTAGTAACAGAAATTATCAACTGCGTACTAATAATTTAAAATTTGTCTGCCAAAGCCAAGAACAAACTTCCTTAAAGAGGGTTTCGTTTATCGTGGAGCAGCCTCCTAAAATGAGCTTCCTCTCGATATGCTACTAGCAGTTGATCAATACCAATCAGTCGAATCATTTCGCACTCTTCTCAATAATAATTTCTATATTCAGTAAATTCTGCTGCTATCGTATAGGCTTTGAATAGTTATTTAAGTAATTTCTTTTTTAGTAAGGTGTGTGTGTGTGTTGCACGGCCGTTTGAAAATCACCAATATGAAAGGCTACTGTGTGTAAATATTTGTAAATAACTAAATAAAAAAATGCAGGTATTCGTGGCGGAATATCACCTAGAATTGAGGATACCCCCACCGAAACTGAACAGAATGAAGATGAATACATATTTGATTTTTAGTGATACGTGTATTAAGACAATTTAAAGTTTCAAACAGTCTCAGACCAGTGGCCGGTTGTATAAAAGCATGGTTAACTTTAATGCATGATGAGCATTAATCACTGTAGTTGAATCCTTAACCATGATTAATAGTTAAATGCACGACTTAGTTGCGTTGCATAAAACGCAGTTTATCAGATGATTAACTTATCACGTAGTTAACTTTCGAAGTATTCTCAGATTATTAACCACTGGCGTGGATTTTGCATACAATTGCGGACTCGTGCTTTCTCAAATTTCGCGATATTTTCATTATTTTGATTGAATATGTTGAAAAAATACAAAACAACAAGAACAAACAACGAAATGATTCAACAAAACAGGTGCTTTTACCACAAGAAGTTTTAGCTGATTTGAACTACGACTATGGAGCCGTTTTATTCATGCTATGGCTTCTCCGCGTTATCTACAAAGCTTCCGAAGCAAAAATTCACTCCACTTTTGCCGAAATGAAAAAAAGAAAGTTTCCCTGAGAGTTTGCAAACATCGGGCAGGCCTGCTCAAGTTAGATAACGATTGCATGATACCCGTTGGCAAGAGATGATTTTAGTACTAAATTGCTGATAGTGTTGCTTACTCTTTCAAATCGCCATTTTTAACTATACTTTGAAGAGTTAACGATGCTCTTTGGCAGAGTTGACTTTAATCACATTTTAACTACAATAAACGCTAACTACCTTTTCATACAATCGGCGTAAGTAAGTGATTAATGTTAATCACTATTTAACTACAAAAAATTGATTTGAAAAAGTGATTAAGGGTTTCATGCAACCGGCCCCAGAACTTTTTAGCCCGGATTACACTTCGCGCAGGACTAAAATTCGCGCACTCAGTGCTGCGCGAATTCTAGTACTGCTCGAATTTTAATACAAGTAAGGTATTCAAGATTTAAAGGGGAACTCCACCCCAAAAATAATTTATGTTCAAATGAAAGGCCTTAACCTAATTAGTTTCTGTGCGAAGTCTTTTGTGCTAGTTCATTTTTGTTAGCGAGATAGTGCGTCCAACATACGCGAAAATTTGCAAATAGAAGCTCGCCATTTTGTCAAAATACGGCGGCTCGCAAACTTCAGTGGTTTGCTGTTGTGACGTCGCTCGAGTGCTTCTCTTTGCAGAATGAGTGCTTGAGTACTATAAATTTATTGTTGTGGCCGTTCATCGCAGGCTATTACATCGTAAAATTTTATATATTCTATGGCTTTGTCATTTGTTTTGTTTGGAGATGTGGATGCTCTGGTCTAGTGCGTTTGTAGTTCACTCTTTTATCACAGGAAAAGTCGATGCGGCAGTCAAAAGGAGCCAAATTTTGGAACGTAAACAGAAATTGCTTTGACCGTTACATAATACTGGAGAAAATAAGTCGCGACTTACATAAGACGCGTCTTCTATTAGACGCAGACACAGTCGTATAAATGGTCAAATTTACTTCAAATTCTGGTTAGTCGCGACGTAGATAAGAATAGTGGTTTAGTGCAGAGTGTTCCGCGATAATTGTCAATTAAGTCGTGATTTAACAGAATTTGACTATTTGTATACGAGTTTGTTCGCGTCTCGACACGTCTTATGTAAATTGCGACCTATCTTGGCCTAAAGAACATGAATTTATCTGCGTTTATAATATGTCTATGACTCGTGCATTGTAGTTCCTGATTAGGAAGCCAAGAATTGATATAAATCGGATTGTCGAACGCCGACGTAAGTTGGCGAACTGCTTGGCTGGAATTCATTGCTTGGCTATATATTTTCAAGTCAGTCCCGTAATGATAATTTACAGTTAGGCACCGTGCAATATGGCATTATATAGAAAATGTCATGTCAAACAAATATAGGTTTGATATAATATACATTACTGAAAATCAACTGGGTCAACCAACGGTAGTGACAAGAAACTATGCCAATGAACACAACTTGGTATGTAAAGTAACTTCATTATAGGGCAAACATAAATCATCTCAATTTTATAAAAAACGTTATCGTTTTGCTCTCTAACTTACGTTGGCGTTCAACAATCCGATTTATATCAATACCGTGGCTTCCTATTTGGGAACTACAGTGTTCGAGTCGCAGACATCTTATAAACGCAGATAAATTTATGTTTACGTCCCAATAGTTGGCTCCTTTGACCCCCTCGTTGACTTTTCCTGTGATAAAAGAGTGAACTACAAACGCACTAGACCAGAGCATCCATATCTCCAAACAAAACAAATGACAAAGCCATAGAATATATAAAATTTTACGATGTAATAGCCTGCGATGAACGGCCACAACAATAAATTTATAGTACTCAAGCACTCATTCTGCGAAGAGAAGCACTCGAGCGACGTCACAACAGCAAACCGCTGAAGTTTGCGAGCCGCCGTATTTTGACAAAATGGCGAGCTTCTATTTGAAAATTTTCGCGTATGTTGGACGCAATATCTCGTTAACAAAAATGAACTAGCACAAAAGACTTCGCACAGAAACTAATTAGGTGAAGGCCTTTCAATTATTTTTGAGGTGGAGTTCCCCTTTAACTACTTTTTAACCACGATATCGTTGTTAAATCGTATTTAAAAGCTACAACCGGTCCCAGGCTGAAAGTAGTGTGCAGTATTGTAGTTATACCAGTGGCCAGTTGTTCAAAGCTGGGTTAGCGTTAACCGTGGGTTAGCGAAGAGTTTGAAGCAAAATTTTTAACCACTTGTTTACTAACTAGAAAAGTTTTCCCGCAAAGCTAATATATGTAAAAAGAAGCTTTTTTTTGTAGAGTTTTGAGACTAATGGACATACAGAAACGCACAAACAAACAGTTGGTTAAATTTTAACCCAAAGTCACAGTGTAACATGATTCTAGTAATCATGTTATTATATATATAATATAGAGAGAGATACGTTATAGTATATTTGAACTTATAGTTTGCATGTTTATTTTAGTTTACTTTAGTTACAGCATGTTATATCAAAATGCTTCTAGTTTACCACAAAATACGTAACGGACATGATGCACAAGCATGTTCCAGCATGAATGAACACATATTTTGGTTTGTGGTAGGAAATATATCCCACAAGTTAACGTCAATAACATAAGGAGAAATCGTAAAAGCTTCCCTTAGAAGTAGTATGTAAGGGGAGAGCACAACTCTAACAAGTCATGCATTATTCATAAGGTCTCTAGCTGTGGCTTGAATATCATCAAAGACGATTTTATGTTCAAGATATAACATTGCTTGAACCATTATCAAATTATTCTAAAATAAGTCACCTTGTAAAGAAGATTCAGAAAGAAAATTACCAGAAATATCCAAAGAACCCGAAGACTAAAAGAGTTGTGCTCAAGCAGACCGAAAGAGATAAGTTGGATAGTTGAACTGTTTGCGTATAAGATAATTTCATGTTGGTTTAAAAACGCTAATCCTTTGTTATAACGAATTCAAGAAATAAAGTAGATGAAACGTATAACTGACTACACACTTCTTTGATGCGAGCGAAACCGAACCCTGTCCAAAAGCGAGTTTTCATAATATTAGGACCGCGCTCGTAACACCCAGTTTTGAGCAACTGGCCCCAGGATTTAAATAAGCATTTCTTGTCTATAGATGAATGCTGACGGTTTTGTTCCCATAAGTATAATAGCAACTTTTTTTCGAGTTCAAGCGCTGAGTCAAGACCAGGATCTTATTCTTAAGGTTTGTGCAAATGGCGGACTAAAAATTAGGTACAGTCACCTTGGCATGACTCGACGACTTCTGTATTGAGGTCACAGGTCATATATATAATGAGCTAAACCAATCCTTAAAGTCCGTTTTCCGCTAGGCGGAGTTTTCCGCGCGGAATATAAATCTAGTGACGTGTTGGTTGGCTATTAGGACTTTTTCGCAGCGAAGCGTATTTCTAGCCAAGCAGTTTTGTTGATTTATTTTACACGCGGGAAATTACGCTCAGTGGAAAACGAGCTTTATAAAGATGACATGCAACTGTCTGAAATTAGTTATATGAAGCTTAGGCATAAACGATATAATTAGGGCTTGCCAGGCTTTGTTCTCACTGGTGCACATTATTTTGGGACTGACCATGTAAGTCCTGTTTACACGGCGATTTTTGATGCGATTTTTCTAGTGTTGAACGATGTGAAAGAGTGGATAACTGGCGACCACACTTGGTCCAACAATTTTGCGCTCGCTAGTCAGCCTACTCAATCACGTACGCTAAGAGGAGGAAAATCGCAGCAAAAATCACCCGTGTAAACGGGCGTATAGAAAATCCTTGAGGACTCAATTTATTTCCGCATGACAACTAAAACTGCGGTTTTTGTTGTCGTTTTTGTTATGTAAGTATACATTGCTATTCTTGGGTTAATATTTTGTTGCTTTTGTGGGGTTTTATTATCCATGTGATATTTACTTGTAGGATGATGACATATATTTTTTAGGCAATGTCTGAAAGTGATAAAGTGGAAGTAAAAGATAGGCTACTAAGAAGTCTTGAAGAACCAACGAAGTGGCCCATTCAAGTCTCTCCCACGCTCTCAAGCCCAACTGGAAAATAAATAAAAAAAACATAATTTGCAAGAAACGCGCTCTTTATTGACGTTAGCTCATCTGGGTTAACTTGGTTCTGTTTGAAAATCAGCTGGAGAGAATAGGCTGTACTGTGTATACAGCGTGTCTCAAAAACGGTCATAATTGATAATGGTAAAAGAGCGAATCAAGCCGTGCAATTAATGCGAAAATCGTACGACTGATTAATAAATCAACCTCCCACTGCGCGTCGGTTGATTTGTGTATCACATATCTTACTATGATATTCGCCTAAATTGCACGACTTGATTCGTTCTGTTACTTATTAATTGTACATCCTCTGTAATGAGACTTTGCGTAGAGGAAATATACAACTTTAAAAAATTTTCAAGATTTGTCAATTCCTTCATATTGAGAATTTTTACAGCAAAAAACAAAACAAAATTTATATTTTGTATTTTGAATGCTGATTGGCTAGCTATAAATAGTAGAGTGATTTTCATTGGCTGTGGACAACAATGCAATTACAGTTCTGAAAAGGTGCAATTAATGCTCGAATCGCACTCTTGTAAAACAATGAAATTGCACTATTTGCCACTGATTACAGCGGATATATAACTAATGCATGAATTTAAAATTAGTTTGATGCATTTCAAATTAATGGAAAAGCACATGGTAGGACTTATAAGATATCAATTTTTGAGGGTAGCCGCTGTGCGGCTAAGCAATATGCTACACATCTGATGTGTCCAGTTCCATTCATTCATGCATTCACGCATTCGAATTCATGCGATGTCATGATATTTTCGGCCATCGTCGGCTCAGCGAACGGGTGGCGATCAAGTGCTCATCATAGCGTTCGGAAAATGTCGTACCCGCAGACGGCAAATATTTCGTGTATTTCGTGTTTCCAACGAAGTTTTGTATACCTTCACATATATTCGGTGAGTTTATTGGCAAATTTTTTCGTGTTAAAGAAAAGGTGAGTGCTACTATGGTTTTTGTAATACTGACTTTGCTTTTTTTGGTCACTTGATATTTTAACGACTCATTGTCGTCCGTGATCGAACATAATTTTTGATTATAGTCGCATTCCAAGAGTGTGCCGGCAAATGCGTTTGTCCTCTGCCTTTTTTATGAATAGGTCAGCCACTGTCATGAAAGTTACCCATCTATATCTGCTGTTATTTCAGCTTTGTTTGCTGCGTTAAAACACTTGAATAAACGCAAAATCAACACGATGCAGCAATGAAAGTAATGATATCCTCGGCCCTCTCTGATGTTTTCTGGTATCTGTACATACAGACTTGTAAACTGTTTATTGAAGCAAGAAATGTCGAACAAACAACAATTTCGCTTTCCTTGATCTACGAAGCATAAAACGGCGTAGCACATTCATTCAAGATTGAAGCGACAAAATTGGAAATTAAACGAGCCTTACCTGTAAGGTGATGTTTGATGGAAATTCTACCAATCCGTAGTTGTACTGAGGGT
>JAOBYK010631444.1:0-10914 GCA_025434845.1 Phenganax subtilis | reverse complement strand
ATGAGGTTTTGAAGGATTTAAAGTTTTACGTGCGTATATGTGCGTGTTAAAAACGCGTAACTGGAATGCAGCCTTAAGGCCCGGTTCAAACGTCGAACTTTTCAAGTGCCGAATCGAATGCAAATGAGCTCGATAAAAACAATTTCCATCCCCACGAACGTTTACTTCACGTCTTCCAGTCGGAAAAGAAGCTATTTCATAAATATTTTTGAGATTTCAAGAAAATTTCGCTTCGAATCGTTGAATTTATGAATTTATGTATATCGCAGTATTAGAGAATGTGTTTGTTTGCCCCCTAGCGATCCCACAATGCATTGCAAAACCGCGCG
Source organism: Phenganax subtilis (assembly GCA_025434845.1). Taxonomy (NCBI): domain Eukaryota; kingdom Metazoa; phylum Cnidaria; class Anthozoa; order Malacalcyonacea; family Clavulariidae; genus Phenganax; species Phenganax subtilis. The sequence goes on along the minus strand of JAOBYK010631444.1, from coordinate 10,585 downwards.
GGAACTGGGAAACGGCAACTTACCCATTGCAATAAATTACCTGCTTGATTGGTCATGGACAATGGATCAAGGAGTATCGCCTGTAGGATATATTAATGGTCGGCCTTATCTATTGCGCGACAGCATTGAAAATTGCGAGTTTTTATGTGATCTGCCTTGGTGATTGAAATTTCGGACTTTGTCCAGCCCGGCGCACACTAGAGCTATGTGCTTAGCAAATTGTCATTCGTGGCTGTTGGCGAGAGGAGAAAATTCTGGTGTGCGGTGCACTTTTGTAATATGTCAGTCACTCGTGACGGCTAAAACTTCACGAGTGATTGAAAACTTACAAAAGTGCACCGCACAGCAGAGTTTTTTCCTTACCTAGCTCTAGTGTGCGCTGGGCTTTATACCTGATAATAGCCTAAACTAATTCAAATGAATTTCAAATTATGGATTATGTTATAATGTGCGTTTGTGCATTCACCTGAGAAGAGTTGCGATAAGTTGTATAAGAAAACCAATCTGTTCCATCGTAACTATATCGTATCTTGTACTCTCTGAGTTCACCATAAGGACAACCTTCAATGGCCAACCCTTTTACTGTCACAAGTGTTCCAAAATCAACCTGTACGAAGTGTTCTTCTTTCTTTTCTTTGTTTGCACACCAGCAGTATCTCGCACCAAGTCGAACGTGCATTTTACTGTTTTTTCGGCGCATTTCCGATGAAACATGGACATTTTTATCAGGTATTCGTTTTGGCGTCACTGAACCCACTCGTAGTCCTAATTCTTGTTCAACTTTGCACCACTCTATGAAATTGCAAATATAAAACCGTAACATAAAAAGCAGTTGTAATTTACACAAAACTTTCTCATGCACTGTATATACAGACAACTATAATAATGATAAATCGCTGCACTAAAATATTTCTGGCAAAACTTTTTCAATTAACCAAAAGTGTACACCTTTCAGTAATCTGATTTACTGGCGATGTGCAAATCTTTACTAATTGCATAATTTCACGAAAAGAAACAGCACACAACTAGACGGCGAGAAATTTCTTTGATCAAAGTTAATCTGACCAAGTAAATTTTAATGTTAAAAACTGTGCGACCATCAACTGAAGGTTGAGTTATGCCATCCCATGGCGCATGCTCTTTCATTTCTCCCAGAATTGGAGATTTGGTAATTGTTCTATACAACAACTACAATGAAACAACGATTAACTTTATTAAAACTACCGATGAAATGTGCAATTTCCGCAATTTTCGTGCAGGATAGTCTCATCCAGCACTGGTGTTGACCAATCAAATTGCGTGTTTCACAGTGGTTATAATATAAATGATCATCGTGAGAATATTGTAATTTTTCGCACAGACCTATTTGAGTTTTTTCTACAGGCATTCCGTGCAATTCAAATCTAAGACAGACTTCAATTCCATTTCTAGGTAAACTTATGCGAACGAAACGAGTAGCAATAGGTTCGTCTAGGGCGTATTTCTTGACAACATCACCGTACTGCACCTACAAAATTAAGTTTTTTACATCAGTTAAAAACAAACATTCAATAGTTTGTTTGTATTTGCATTCCTATAGTCCTACACAGAGTGGAGTCACTGATATAGCTAATCGACTATTTAAGCTAAACATCAAAGCAAAATTACATTACACATGCAGTCCGATTCAGTCAATTAATATTTTTCTCACCTTGTAAGGTGCGAAATGTTGAATCCAATCGTTGCTGTTGTCTGAATACCATAGTGAGAAATTATTATTGACTTCCCAGCCTGACTTAGGAGTTGCCTCACGTTTATTTTGAACTGATATAGCAAGGATGTAAAATTTCTTTACCAAGGCCACTTCAAGATATCTTGGCAATCCTTCATCCGTTGAGCACCATGTAGCGTCTGGCTGATATAGGCGTGATCTCTCGGGCTCAAAACTATTTTCATTAGCTGTAAACCTTGCGTCAGAGAGATAGTTGATATTTCCTCTTTTTCCATACTGCAGACCAACATTTTTTGAAAGAAGATCTTGAGACAAAATAAGAAGAACTGAGAGAGCAAAAAACTGTGCAATCAATGTAGGTTATTAATTTGACCCGAGGCAAATTGCATAAGCTGTATAGACATCGCATTACAGTGGCTGTAACCTAAGTTTTATTAGTATAAATCCATTTTCTTATGTGCAGCCGGTAATGAAGATGCTGTAAGCTTTTTACTAATTTCAGCATGAGGTTAGTGGACAGTACGGCATTGTTTGCAAGTTACTATAAACAGTCAAATTTCCATTTTAAAATTTTAGCCGTTTTCAAGATGATATACATGTTATGTTAAAAACATGAGTCTTTTTTGATATTCCCGGAGCAACATCAGAAAAAGATTACTGACTGACATAATTAAAGGAAAATTAATTGTTTCTTGCTTGGAGTTTTGAGAACGTTCAAAAGCCTAAAAACTACACAAACCAACGACTTCTTTTAGAATGTTACTGCATTTTGATCACATTTTTCCATATGATTTCAAAGAATATATTTATTGAATTCACAACGATACGGGCTCGGCACGTATAATATGGCACGGCACATATCCCAGCTAAAAACAAAGATGCCTGTATAGCGTGCATTGTTCATTATACCTGTATGAAAAAATCCATATAGTTTCATGATCAAACAACCAGAAGTTTGTGTTGGAGTTATCTTCATTCTTGTTGTAAGAATACGTTGTGGCATTATTGAGATATCAGAAACAAACGTTTTCTAAACACAAGGACAAAAGTGATTAACAAAATGTCGATCATCAGTCATCAATTATAATCAAAAGATCTATTCTATTCCCAAAAATTATAAAACAGTTTTAACATAGACACAAAAAGATACGATGTAATATATGTCCTATCTAATAAAGATGCTCATATCTCAAAAAGGAAGATTTTCCCATTGAAATCTTCCGAACAAAGTTTTGTCCATGCTGTACCATATATCTCATTTATTTTTGCTTGACAAAAGAAGGAAATAAAGGGGTCTTGAGGTCAATCCTCAGAAAAATTTTATACTGATGCAAACCGACTAAAATATTGTAAACCATACCTTAGTTGAAGAATTTGAAAACTCTAAACTGTACGAGTTCTCAGTTCCTTCTCTCGTAGTGAGTTCGATTGTACAGATGAGCGTGTATGATCCAAACCATATTTGGAGATAAGGATTTGATGTGTTACTATCCCAACACCACATTCCAGCATTTTTGAAGAGAGAGGAGAGATTTTGAGATGGCAAATCAGGAAAAGCAGTAATATTCATACTCCGGTTATCATACATTAAATTCTCTTCACATGATTCTAGAAAAAAAGAGGTCAACTCATTAAAGAAATTTTGGGAGGCCTAAAAGATAGAAATTGTCTGTTGACTGGTTCGAAAGAGCAAGATGCATACGCGTTATACAATATAGTTCTTGGTTTGGAAAAAAACCGTTTTTTACCGATGCCATTTTTTCGTCAGGATGTTTTTGGCTTTTGACAGGGCTAGAATGTACAAAACTACAGTGGTTTTACCCCGCAAACGTCTTGTATCATTTTTTCACGAGCGCGGCAATAAAATTTCTGCAAGTGACTTCCTTAGCATTTCGAAATTTATCAAACAGAGGATTTCGACAAGCGATCACTGTCACTAGCTATGTATCATTCATCAAAGTCAGTAAAGTTGGTGATGCTCTTCCTAGTTTTGTTCTTCATTGATTATTCCTGATAGGTGATAGACTTTACTCTTCAGGAATCAGAGAAAATAAAGCTCGCCATGAAATAATTAGTGACATCTTTAGCCAAGCGTTCTCAACATACAGAATCCTAAAAACAAGACTTGATTCCGTACCTTTCAATATTTTACGTCCGTAAAGTTCCACTTGTACACACGAATTAGTTTCGTAATCAGTGGGATAAAAACGCACAAATCTTGCATTGGCGTGGAATGTATTGAATGCCTCATTTGACTTGTTCTGGTTGCCTTCAAACACCTATCAAATGAACTAATGATATGTCACATTTTTTAAACCAGTTTTATGTGATCTGATCATCAGCAAGTCTAAATTTAAAAGTATACACTTCCTAATTACTAAAATACCAATGTGTCAGTATATCCAAGATCAAAAACTAGTAATTAGCCTTTCTCACGTTAGCTGACCGGCCTTAAAATCCACCATTTTTGCGAGGCAAAAGTATTGTTTTTGGCCGTCATTTATTATTAAAAGAAAAAACAAAGACTTTTATTTTTGTTAAAAAATGTGTGACACTTGCTACCTTTATATATGATAAGAAATTGGATAAAATAGCAAAATCTTTCTACGCAAATACGCGCCAAAAATTTACATTTTTTCATCTCGTATTTTCTCGGCGAAATTTCAAAATCTGTTGCTGAAACTTCACACAAAGTAAGTAACAGTCTCAGGTTTACTAAAAGACGAGAAATTTGATTTTACTTTCTTTTCAATAAAACAAAATTTGCTTAATTCAATTATTTTGCCACCCAAAAATGGTGGTGTTAAGGCCTTATCGCATAGCGTGAGAAAGGCTAAGTTGACTACTGACATAACGGCATGGTCAATATTACCATATCAGTACTGCTTTCTTGATAGAAAAACCAATGCACCCTATCCAGTGAAAGTTCAATTTTATATCGCTTAGTGTAGTCATCGTCGACACCCCATGTTGATATCCCACAAAGTGAATACTGATAACCAAGATCAACTTCAAGAAAACTGCCATTCTCCTTTCCTGGATATGCACACCATGTTGCTGGGTTGTTTTCAAGTGAAGATGTGTCCCTGTAAGAAGTAGCTTGGAAATAGTAGAATGGCACGGACGATGCATCTCGTAGTCCAATGACATTTCTTTTGCAATCTGCAGAGAAAAGCATAAAATGTTCAAACTCAATGCATGTTTTCATTTTACACCCCCCCCAATTTAAACTTTTGCGTACTTGTACGAGTATGTCAAAGACGCGTAACTGGGAGCAACCTTCATGCACTGAGGTGTGCCTTGTACAGCTGCACTAAAACAAAGTTATGTCATTAAATATGTTTCCCTTCGGTTGTATTGAAAAAGGCTGGAGGTATTCCGTCTTGTAATTACGCCTAGTTTCATGCACCCTGCCTGTCACCGTTACGATCTTTCTCAACAGTCAAAATGCATTTTAAAACTAACATTTAGCAAAGTGATCATACTATGAGGTAGAATGTCAGAATACACAAGAATCATTGTGGTCATTCAGGGACAGATGTGATGACGATTTGCGAATGTCCCAAGAGCGAAAATAAAACTAATGAAACTTTGGCGTATGGTCGTATGGTCATCAAACAGAATCACTTCTGGACTTACGTGTTGACACCAGGGCGCTGGTTGACGCCAACTACTGTCAGAAACAAACCTCGCGTAATTTTAATCTTTATTCAGCTACTTTTTAACTTGACTCACGTAACCGTAAATCGTAACTCATGCTTTCTGTTGCCAAGTTACAAATGAATTTACAGACCGGAATTGCGGGAGAGAAATTGAAGCTAGCTTTAGTTGAGAATTGTTGCGTCCTTGTACAAGGCAAATCGCTAAGAATTCAATGGTGACTACTATCTTAAAGATATGCGCGATTTAGATCACGTATGCACGACATAATTTGTTCAGGCTTTAAATTATGGAGCACGGAGAAGCGCCGAAATTTTAAACAATTCTTGGTTTTGGGCACAGAAACAGCAAATATTAGTTAGCGAGGGCGTTGCGTGACTGTTTGCAATTTATAAACACTTCAGGACTATTACAAAGCGTATCGGCAGATAATCAGCCATTTCGGATAGACCTAAACTACAGTACATTGTTCCGGTGCGTGACAAGAATTAAACAAGTGTTTGATGTTCAAATCAAACGTGGATATTGTTTAAATAGTACAAAAATATACCACAGTTTTTAAAAGTTAAAATATACACAGTCTATACATACAGAGACGTCTAGAATATTTGAGAAAGGCGACTGCATGCTTCGAACTTCCTGGTGGCTCCATGATACACTGTTTTTGGAAAGCAAAACTAACCTTGAGATTGGACACCCTCCAGCGCGAGTACACTAAATACAACGTATCCAAGTATACAGCATGCCATCGTTAAGATGTTAATAAGATAAAATAGATGGACTTCAAAATTTTAACATCATTTATAACCAGTTGCCATATCCATATGAAATATGATACTGCAAAGAAATGATTTGATTATAAACATTTGATTATGTAAGGCGATCAGTGTCACGAGAAAAACGTGTAAGGACACTGAGGAAACACAAAAACTCAAGTACTGTTTGCGGCAAATTACCACATAGAGTGGAGTAAAGACTTTTCGGGAACAACTGTTCACAGAACACTAGTATTTATGATCTTTTTAAGAATAATTTGTACACGTCGCATGTTTTTGTTGAATCAGAACTGACTAATCTAACGTAAAATCTGACATATAACTCATAAATCACAGATTGCAAAGCGATGCTTAAACAGTGAGCTTTTGGGTTTTTCGAGATGAGGTTTGTTGGTTTGTGCGGTTATGACAAATACTTTAAGTACATCTGGGTGTTAGTATAGTCCCAGTGCGTAAACATTGGTAGGCCACTATCCTGTATTCAGGGTGTGGCCACAGGTACGTTCTCGATGGCCAAATACCGGAATACGATTCTCTTGACGTTCCATCTCTGGTATCTAGTCTAATGCTTGAATCAGTTGATGAATCAATGTGTTCAATGGTCGATGAAACGTCGGATGAAAATTCCCTGTATAGTAATTCAATGACCAATCGGGGAGCTCGGCGTCAAGAAACTGATGTGGGTTGTTGGGTAAATACGGTATAGTCAAGATTTGGTGCCAGAGCCACTGGCCAGAGCTAACGTTATTACCCTAGTTATCCTGTTTTATCACTCATCAAACAAAATAAACATGGCGGACTTATCGAGCACAGCAGTATCTATAAAAGACGTGAAAAATCCATCTGTTTTAGACAATTGTCATGTCGACCCAGACTTGGCACAATCTGAGAATAACGAAGTTCTTGATAGGATACCTGAAAAACCTGTGATTGATGTAGAAACACTCCCGAAAGAAACTAATTTTAATAATGAATGTGGTAACATGCCTTCTGTTGATATTGAAGCTCTGAAAGTTTTGGAGAATAAAGCTGTAGAGGTTGATAGAAATCTTCATCGAATGATGGACAATATAAGCAGAAAGATGAATGGCATTTCAACGACTAGTGTTCGACATGCCGAGTGTTACAAGGAATGTGTGAAGAATGTCGGAAATATGACTGACACTGCCACTAAATCTATGGCAAAGTTAATAGGAAAATGTGAGGAAATGAACAAAAATATGGAACCGCTGTATAGTATGGCTGAACAGGTAAAGACAATTAACAGGCTGCTTGACCAGTTTGAAGAGAAATGTAAATAATGAAATGTTAAAGTTGCATGGCTATGGTGGTTAGGTTCTAAAATATCAGGCTATATCGAAGTTGTAGGGGAGAACAGTTGTACGGTTATTTTAGCGAATCATGCATAAACGTTGAATTTTAAGGTACATTGGGATGTTGTTGGTCATCCTTATGCAGCTCTGCTGTATGAAATTTAAAATGGAATTTAGTGTACACACCTGCATGTTGGACTTCATTCTTTGAAAAGGAATATATAGCGAACGTAAAGATTTCGCACATTCACCGAATAAAACCAAAATTAGAGCCTGCAGTTTACACAAATATAAAGAAATATGTAGAATAATAAACTAAATCCAGTGATCAGGAACATTCATGTAGAATATCTTGTCACTTCTCCTTATTTCTTTACGTAGTAAAAGTACAAATGATCCAAAACAATGTAGAGCATTGATAACGTTACCATTTTTCAAATTTGTCAATAAATTCAAACTGTTATACATCCAAGGCTTATTTTTGTAAGTTAATTAGGAGTGTTTTGTTTTGTTCCTATACCATATAATTATTCAACTCCATCTAAGACAGACTTTTATTTTTAAATATTGATTTACAGTACCAGGATTTTACAGTGATTCATAACATTATACTACAATAGGGTTACTGCATTATACAGTATGTACAAATAGTGATACGCATATTGGCATCTACAGCTCTATATACAGTCATCAGAATCCTTTTTTCTTCTTCTTCTTCAAGAATGTTGTGCTCAGAAATTTTCTTTGCGGAATCCAAATCCGTATTTCCTGCAGTAAATTTTGAGGACTTTTCCCATGACTGGAGCGCCACAGAAGAACACTGTCACCTTTCCCCGTTTCTCTTTTGAAATATTTTCAAATACCTGTGTGAGACAATTGAAAACATTTGAAGAATTAATACATGAATCAAATTCTGTTGATTAAATGGATACGTAAAACGTCTAAAATACAATAAATAAATCATGTATTTATGAATAATGCACCTTTCTTCACCAAGATTCATGAATATTACCAAAGCACAAGATAAATCTCAGGCACGGTTGCTTAAGGCAAGGGATTGCTGGATTCATAAAATATCTTCATGCTTAATGCGTCTTTACCAACCTTATCCCAGTTTGGTCTGCCTGGAGATGTCTTCGTTCTCAACCCTGTGAGCATGTCTACAGATTTTTTCTCATGCATCAGATCAAGTGCAAGTTGAAGTCCTATGCCTTTCATATCATCCTTCTTCAAAGCTGAAGTCATGTGGATGTGCATATCTATGAAACTCTTTGTTAGTCTCTGACAGCATTGCTCTACTTCAATTTCATTCAACAAACTCAGAAACCATTCAAAAGAACGTTGGCAACGATTCACCCAGAAGAAATCAACCTGAAAAAGTAGTGAGAGAATCATTAAAATGTATTGAAGAAAATGCTGAAGTTTCTATCCTTACTAGATAGGACTAAAAAGCCATGAGTTTCTCTTTTGCATTGATGATCCTGATACATAATCACACCATTTTATAAGTCAATCTATCTATACTTAAATACTTTCAAACCTTTTTCAGTTTTTGCAATCCTTCTGGAATCATTCCCACCCATTTATGCTGACAATTTGGACAATCAATGGTGGCGTTTTGGACTTTTTTCATGATGCTTTGCAGAATTGATGCAAATGGTGTAACACCGATACCTCCTGCTATCAACACCGCATGTTCCGCTTCGAAAATATGAACTGAAGGAGCTCCATATGGTCCGTCGACGTAAATCTACAAATATACAAAACAGTCACTTCCTGGATTATGTTTACCCAAGATATTTAGCTATTCCACAGGCACTTTGTATGTTGATAATTCTACTTGCTATGGGTTTCCTAATTATTTTGAAATTCTCCCAAAGTTTTGACACTTACTCTTAATTTCTTTCGTTTTTCTTGAGGCATCGTAGCCGCGTGCACTTTCTGTTTTTGTTCAATTTTTCCATTTCCATTTGCATCTGACATAACTCCTTCATTGTTGTTACCAATGTTTTCGACCTTGATTCTAAAGCACAAAAACATTTTTCTCTTAAAAATTAATTCATCTTGTCGCAATATTTGAGACTATAGACTAATTTGAGAATAAAAGTGCCGAATTTGGTCAAATTTAACTCTGTTCAATAAATTTTCTAATTTTTCTTTCAAAAAATTCAAAAGTGGTTATCAATCTTTTACCTTTCATGATCTTTTGCTCGGAAAGTTCTTTCTCGTCTGATCGCAGCACGATTGCTGACAGATCGACTCCTTCCTTCTCTGATAATATCTTCTTCAAAATAATTGTACAGTTTTTTTGTCCATGTTCCAACACCTCTGACATGCACCCACAGCAGACCATCTTGCTCTGGAGAACTACTGATCGTAAATGGATGCCATTCATTTTGAGCGATAGCAGGAATATTGATGTGCACATAATCTCCTGGTTTGAATTTGAAGTTGGGTGGTCGTGTGATTACAAGATGAGTTACCTTCGAAAACATTAAAAATCGTTTAACAGAAATAGTAAAAAGCAGTCCGGTCTTTTCATAACTTACTCAATGCGATATTTATTGCTTTAAATTGTTTTACGATAAATCGTTGTTGTTGACTGTTTATTTCTCTCCAAGTAAACGTACATCTTCTCAGACTACCTGGGTTTGGACGCGGGGTAATATCGTAATTTTTTTTTTGAAAACGATAGGGTTGAAGCATTCGACCAACAAATAAACGCCATCTACATCTTACCTTGGAGGGCAATGTAATGCCTTCTTCAATATATGTTGGTCCATATCTTGCCAAGTTGAACCAACGTAATCTGATAATTCTCTCAATCAAATACAATGCGCCTGGCACAATGATCCACTTCCAAAAGTTTGGAGCATGTATAATAAGTAAAAACCAGAAGACGATGAACAAATGATGTGTCCAATAAAAAAGCTAAACACAAAATTATAAGTGATGAGATAAATTACGGAATATGACATATAGTATGGAAGACATCTGACCTGGGGTTTTGAACCTTCAAACTCACAGCTCAATAATCGTAGCAACGGATTAGGGCTGGTTTTCATATCGTCGTAATTGTCATAAACGAAAAGTCACGATCCCTCATAAATGCCAAAATATTCTAT
>JAOBYK010631333.1:0-10917 GCA_025434845.1 Phenganax subtilis | reverse complement strand
AAGTCGAAAATGAGCCAATCACGTTGCCAGATTTCTTCTTCGCGCGAACAAATTCGCGTAGTGGAGAACGGGCTTTATGCAGGCCTAGTTGATAAGGCTTCTTTGGCTTCGAAGTAGCTTTGATTGTCAAAGAATGCAAAAATTGTAACGAAACAGCGCAGCTAACTTTATTGACAAACTGGTGGGTTCGTGTGCTAAGTATAAAGCATTTTGATATTCAAATAGTTTAGAACTTCACCGCCCTTTTCGAAATTCTGTATCCGCCCCTAAGTTGATATGATTAAAGAATTGGTGTTTAGATGCAACTATGAAAGATCGTGCTCAAGTGTACCAAGCTCTCAGTCCATGTGGTGAAGCTACACGAAATATTTAGCCCCGTACAAACAAACAAGTTTTCCTTGACAACTTTTTGATGATTTGAGTTTACTTCCTCGTGTGTACCAACGGGTTTTCTTTGATGGCCGTATACAAGCACAAGTTACCTTGCTGAAAAGCTGGCATGACTAGCTCGTGAACAAAGTTCACTGTCAAGGAAAAAATGTCAACTTTCATCGTATGCATGGGAAATAAGAAATGTCAGGGAAACCTTGTCTAGGAATAGTTGCTCATGTGTTGCGGGGGGGGGGGGATTCATATCAGTATGAATTAGTGTTACGCAGTTGTGAAATTCAGTATTTACTCTAAAATTTTAAAAAGTGTCCAGATTGCAGATTATGCTAGCTTAGGTTTAACTGCAGCAGTAAAATGATTACCGTAGTGCCCACTTGAGACTGATCATGACTGATGTCTGATGCGCCACCAACGTCGCTTCAACCCGGAATTCACACTTGCTTCAAACAAAAGTTTCACGGAGTGAGGCACGAATGTTAACATTTCGGCTTTGCTAAACATATTTCATTTCTTTAAGTTTTTTTCGTGTGAAAAGGCAAGTTAAATGCCCGAGAATTGCGCAAACTATGTAAATTTGAGATCCCTCTGATATCATATACTAATATAAGCTAGTCCAGCCTAAATTCGTACATTATCAGCTGCCAGTTTATTAAATTTGTAGTCGCTTCCGTGTATTATGCTGATAAACTTTAATTATAGCGTTATTTAGCTTCATGTTATCATGTTATCTTTAATTCAAATAATTTAGTATTAATCACCAACAGGCATCCTGCTATACGCTGTTTTTTTCTAAAAATGTAGTTTCATGCGAAAACAAGACAGACTATGTAACTATGTCAACGGTCGCACTCAAGACCCAATCTAGCCGCGGTAACACAAGTAACTGAATTCGGCCAAATTACTTCTTGGAAAGCACTTCAATGTTTCGAATTCATTTATGACATTTAAAAGTCATCATTGGACAACAGGAACGATTAAATTACAAAGTACTATTTGCAGTAGCTGCATGTAGAATGTAACATATTAGCGCTTAGACAGGTTATCACAATGATTAGCGCAATTGCTTAGAAGTGCGTCAATCTTTTCAATTTATTAATTGATGCATTGCCGCCTTATTGTTGTTATTCATGTAATTATATAATTATGCAATCTTCTATGCAAAAGGCTACCAGGCAGCATGTACATGATTTCACTATTGTGTAAACTCAATCTTTAGCTATGCATGCTGAAATTAAGCAGTTTTGCTGAAGTTGTTTGGTCAAGTGTCTTGGTCTGCACGCTGCCGTCAGTCTTTTCAAAATTTGTTCGGATGTAGTGTACGATCTTTTTAGTTCGTTTCATTCGAGGTTTCATTCTCGTGAAATATGATGTTGTGCATAAGGAAATCGCTTGTCTTGCCAGGGGTTTTGCTTCAAGGAGCAATGTGTGACAATATCAGTTTTGAATTAATGAAATCATATAATTAAAGTGTCCAAGACTTGCTAACTTAGCTTTAAAGACATCATGGGTGTTCTTTATTACCTTTTCTAAAGCTGATTGAGTATTGAAAAGATTCATAGTAGATGTGCAATGACGAATGAAAGAAGCCTAAAACTATTATAAATATTTTTGGGTATAAGATCTAAAATTTACAATGAATGTAGAGGTTGCTTTTATTTTCTCTTAGACTTGTCCTCTTACAGGATTAAATGTACAGTATTTTCATGATTCATGTATTGTTCCCAGAATGCAAGCCGTTAAAACACCTCTACCAAACCTGTATGTAGCTCTTAAAAAACATTATATGGGGAGAATATAGGTTTTATTTGCTTTGTCTTGTTACTCTTGTACAATAGCATAAACTTCTGCTTCGAGCACCACTATTCATTGGCAAGTGATCCACGCTTATATGTAGTGAATCCCAGCCGTATAGGCACATTAAATTCTATGGGTAAAGTTTTTTTTATTCCAACAGACTTAAAATTTAAGTGACTCAAACACTATGTTGTACTTTTGGTTCCCTAATCGGTCATGTCATGATACAGGCATTTTAGGGCGGGTATAAGTCGCTATGAACGTTCACGGCTTTAACGGGTGTTCGATGTGACAAATTTACTCAAATCGCTTCAGTCGACATCATTGGAGACTCAGAACTGAACAAGATTGTACATAAACTCATTAAACTGTTTACAAAGAATTTCGGCTAATAAATAACATAGTGCATGGTTATAGTTTTATCTATATATAGTAAAGTATATAGGATTTTTCATTCTTGCGCAACAAATTACCATGCATGACCATCAAAGCGCTACAGTTTAGTACCTGAAGCGCAAGTTAATTAAGAATGTTTCCAAACTAGAGAATTTACTTCCGACCGAAAAAACAATAAGTTGCGCGGTAGTTTGTGGGGAACGTCATGTACGCAAGCTGCGCATTTTAATTCTTTTACCAGTCATGAATTTGAAGCCTAATTAATAATTGTTTGGTTCTTCTTTGAATTCTTTTACAACTGAAAGTAAACTGTAAAGAGTAACGTCATTTTACGTAGCGTATCTTTACTTTAGTGTCTCATTGTTTTGCCTTTTCTACCTCACTTTGGTTCTGCTCTGTTCTATTTTAACGAGCTGCATGATTTCCTTTGCTTATATAGTGTGGCAGTTAACACTTCACTTTACTTACGTATCGCAAGCAATCCCTTCAAGGCTGTTGCCTCAGTCATCGTTGAGCAATTCCATCGTTCTTTGCTCAATTGTTTCTTGCACTCATCCATTGCAAGAACCACTCCTTTTCTGATGCTCGGTACGATCAACGGTTTTGACTCGCATATGCGTTTTTGTTCGCTCACAAAGTCAGTAAGTTGTGAGCAAAATGTCGTATTCACTTCAAGTGATGATACTTGTTCTAAACCAGCAGACGCAATTTTCGTCCATCTAAAAGCGATACAAAGGGCAAAGAATCAGGTCAGTAGCTACGGATTACAGTAACTAGCCTGGCACGTAGACAGTGTATATTTGATGTCACTTATCTGAGCGCGATGCATCAGACACGGATGAAAATAAAATATGAAAAACAAAGCATAAAGATTATAGTAAAAATCAAACACGCCCGTGTCTGAAAAGAGTATTGAAATCTCAGCATTTCAGTGGAAAACCCTTTAGTGGTTTCATCAGAAGAAGATCGGAATTTCTCTCGACGCGTGAGACGACCTTCAGTTCAGCTGCGAGATTTTATACTGTCCACTGCCATGTATCATTTATGCTCAGTTTCATTAAAACCTCTCATGCGTCTACATTAGATTAGAGAATTAGTGATATAATTTATCAAGTGCATGGCTGTTCATGTTCTTGGAACACAAGAAATAATGAAGGATTTATTCTATATATGAACGGGTTAGCTTTCAAAGTCCATTAGAAGCAGCCTTTATTAATTTTTCCGGTGCACGCACGAGTTCTCTGATGTGTCCGTACTCAGTGCAGCAGTTTTGCTACCACAAATTTCTTAAAATAACTTATAAATTTTTCTTATAAATGTACAGTGTACCTCCTAAGTATTGTACGATCTGATTTTCTAAGCAACGCCACAGACTGTGAGTACGCGAAACATGCAAATAAAAAACGACTCATTTTAGAAAGAAGGCAAAATGTCGTCACTGCCTAATAATCTGAAAAAATTCATAACCCCACCGTCTCTAATTAATTATAAAAGTTCAAGTTGACATGTATAAATACAGGCAGGCTTCCAAATTAAACTTGTCTAACTGTTTCAGTTTGAATTCCGAACAAAGAGCTGAATCGTTATCAGTTAATTAAAAAATATATGGCGCAATTAATGCAAAATAGCTATAGCAACTTAGGGCAATCAAAACAAACGATTAATTACTTTTACGCATACAGGATATAACAAATTTAGCCAAAGAACCCCGCGCGAGTTTTTCTTCACCTTTGAAGTGGTTTAAACAATGCGAAGAGGTCCTGCCACACATTTTTGCTTATCCGCTATCATCATGCTTACATATTCCTGAGAGGTGTGACTGATGAACTAAACACAAAGCAATTGCTAACTTTCTTTGACCTTCACTGTTCATTACGTTTCCGTATTTGAGTGAAACTTCAACGACTGAGAAATTCTCATGACATATTGTACGTGCGTCGAGTGATAAATAGCATTAAACGTATGGTTACAGGATACTAAAGTACTTACAATAAGCTTCCTTCTGCTTTGTAAGCTTGTAATAGGAGCAAAAACCATAACATGTTTCTCGTTATCATTTCCACCGCTGGAACGCGACAGACACGCTGGATCCTCAAAATAGCCTTCTGTGATATACTCATCGCACAGTTAGCCTTCACGAGGTGGTGATATACACTGCTGCATCATGGCTTCGCACGTTGCTTCGTATTTTTGACTCGCGCGCATTCCGGACTTGATTGGTTAATTAATCCACAGAACGCTACCAATGGGCCGTCCTGTTATTTTGCGACGAACGTAAAAGCGCTTTGCATACTGACAATAATCAAGTTATTGTGAAATTTTAGAATTGTACACCCCCGTGTGAACTGTTTATTTCTGTTAACACCGCTATGCAAATGCGTTTAATTTCAAACATCGCTATTAAATTGAATTGCTTATGAAAATGCCATGTAGGTACGTCAAGCGCGTTCGTTTCAATTTACAGAAAGCAACATTGCATCCAACGGCTCTTGTACAGTCTTTTAGTTTATAGTTCTGGCAATTGCTTCTTTGATGTTAATTGTTAGACGTTAAGATTTTATCATGTTTATTTACGAAGTAGATGTCAAATGTAAACAAGGGTGCTTGAGAAATTTCACAGGCTTCCAGACGATACCTTCCCTCTTCTTCAGGGCTCTGAAGCGAGATCGCTAGCAAAAATTCGGTGTTGTCGACCATGGTGATCAGTGACCTCTGAGTAATATATTTTTGGCTTTCTGTGGTGATAAAAACAAAAGATTGTGTTATAGGCTGTCATGAAGTGTTTGCAGCCAACGCGAAGCGACAGATTTATTATTACGAGCGGAGAGGAGAGGCTTCTACTAAACACCTTCTACTTGTGCGGGTCCCAGAACAGGGTGTTACATTTCCACTTTAATTTGAAAAGTTTTCACGAGTTTTCGAAAAACAATGACGATACTGGAATCACTTTGACGATCATTGGTTTGTTTGTGGACTGGAACTCATGCAAGTTTTGCATGGCGGTTCAGTTTGGTTTAACTGTTCGTAAGCACTACATGGATAAATATGTCCTCCTAATGCAATGCAGCCAAGATTGCCTAATATTCGAAAACGCAGCTTCTTTTTTCATGCGTTGCATTGTTGAATTCTAAATCTGTGATTTTAATCAAATCTGTACAGCCCCATAGCCTCCTAAGAATTAATTAATGCAGGTGACATGCCTTCGGAAAAAATTAGCCGCGGCACTATCCGTATAGTTTATAGATACCACTAATTGAACAGACCTCTACCGACTCTACTACCGACTAAAAAGTATTGGTTATTACGGTGGTTAATCAAAGATAGCATGAGTGAAGGTAGACTTCAAATCTGTTTTTGAGTTGAGAAATCAAACTTTCTTTTGTGTATATGGAAGGAATTCTAACCGCCCCTACGGCAAACGGCAGTGTCATTTTTCCTTGGCAGAGTTTGTTCGCACTTCATCTTTTTTCATCTTCCATTTTATGACAAAGAGTTTTTATTTTAACATTCTGTGCCAGCAGAGTGTTAGCCACAAAAATTTTTCCGAAAATTTTTCTTCGCTTGTCATTTGGCGTTTGTCGTAAAACGGAAAGCTTAAACTCTATTATTTAAATTAAGCAAGAATAGAATTTATGAGCGAATTAATATGATGCACTGCATCGCAGTGATCGCAGGGGATGGAGAATATACGCTTTAGACTAATTTTTGGTTTAGATGAAGCGGAAAAAAGATCAATCACCACACCAGAACATGCTACGATTAGTAGAACTGCCAAGTTTCGTCGCGAAACTTGGCAATTGCGAAGTTGCGAAATTTGGTCGGGAATTTCCTTTTCTTTGCCAAGATGAAATATTAGTCCATTCATATTGCTTTTTTTACGAACTTTTATATTTAAAGTGCATGAAGATTACTGCTTGCTCTTGATTAATTTCAATTTCTCCTGTCGCCAAATCGGTATTGTCTAAACACTAGACTCTAAAAAAATCAGAAAAATTAGATAACTAAAAAATCATGTGATCACCCATTTGTCTCAACTGAAATTGGCAAATAATTCGAGTGTCGATTGTTTTAAAGAAAAATCTCATACCTTCTGGAAAATAAAAATTATAAATATTCAGTGTCATCGTTTAATCAGTTCAACATAGTTTTTAATTAGTATCCTATATTTGTTATCGTAGTTTGTGTCAAAGGAGTGCTGTAAGTTGAGAAAAAATAATGCGAATTGAAAGCAGTTTCCAGAGGCTGATGCAGAGAGTAGTTTCGAATGACATTCGGACGCGTATATCCTGTTTCTATAGATGCATGGGGCACAAGATTGTTATATATCTTATTGTTTATTCATGTCGTTTCTGTAGGAAGATTTTTCTAAGTCGCAGTCATTTCAGTGTGTGACCAATGACAGTCACTGTCTTTGATCACACACTATGAATAGAAGTATAAAGTGCAGTTTATTGGGGTTTTTTCTATCGATAAGAACAAACCTAAAACAAAATTGTAAAAGAATGAATCAAACAACTTGGCTTTGAAAATTGGGTCCAATGTTTTCAATTTCATAATAAGACTTCGGTTCATTGGCATTTTTTTTTCATGGCTTTTATAGCATATGCCAACTAGCATAAGCCAGTTGGATCTTCATGTTCCTGTGTTCAATCAAGAACAGCTGTCGTCATCTCTAACGGCTCTAGTTTGTACGCATGGTGTGTTTGTAAAAGCTATATTTCTTATTATCTATGACTACGTTTTTCAAAAATTTTTGAAAAAGTTTCCCGGCCTCAAAAGCCAGCATTAAAAACCATTGAAAATCCAAAACTTTGCGGGGATTTGTATTTGTGACTTAGTCACCCTTACCTTACATTTGAATATGCTGCGCGGGCCCTGTTATACTCTCCTTACAGTGCACATGTTGTTCTCTATAAAAGTTGTGTTGGTTTGTTCTAGGTGCAAAATAAAAAGGGTAGCATGATTCAGGGACGCCGGAAACGGGGGGCTGGTGGGGGTTAAAGCCCCCCTCACTTTTATCTAATAA
The DNA here is from genome assembly GCA_025434845.1 of Phenganax subtilis. NCBI lineage: Eukaryota > Metazoa > Cnidaria > Anthozoa > Malacalcyonacea > Clavulariidae > Phenganax > Phenganax subtilis. Next base: position 3,311 of record JAOBYK010631333.1, on the reverse strand, counting down.
TTACCCTAAAAGTAAAAGGACTTTGAACTTCTTATTTTCTAGGCAGTGCTTGGCATTTAGAAGCATTTCTATTACAATTTTTAACTGTGATGGAAGATTTAGCCCCCACATTTCAACTTGGCACCGCTGTCCCTGTGATTGTGACACCGTGTTCAGTATCACTGCAGAGAAAATTCATGTAGCTTTTTTATAAATTCTTATAGAGAAAGACGAAATCAGGATATCGAAGGTCATAATTTTTTCATGTACTTTTCATCATTGATTTGTGATACTAAATTAATTTACGAGTGACAAAGTATGTTAATGGTATATTAGTAATTGGGTAATTTGGGTTGCAAGTTTACAAGTGTCGGCGTATATTAATAAGTAGTGCACCGGTAGAACGCTCAACGCACCCAAGCGCGCAACAAACCGGCCACTTAAACTGTTTGATGCACTTAAACACCGAAAACATCCGAACGTCCAACACACCTACTCGAGCAAGTAAAGCACCCTGGGCAGTAGCGTACTCAGTTCCTGTCGTCAAATCATATAACGTGCCCAGGCCTATTCTTTTTTATCCCACCCTAATTACCACAGACTAGAACCGCACCCAGCCTTGCCAATATGGTGGTATATACTGAGGAGGCTTACGTGAAGCATGTCGCGCTAGCCTGGACGCTCCAGATATACAAGCTAGAATCACTTAAAAGGTTGCTTTCAATCATGTGATTTTGAGATGTTAGATGACGAACAAGTATGTCGAAAATCAATGGCCCCTGAACTCTTTTTAGTCGACTTCCAAGATGGTTTTATTAAGACATAAAGATTTCATATATCGATAGTTTCCGAAAACAATATTGCAGCATCTATGTACACACGTAAAAATCATCATGTTGTTGCAATGTTGACAAGAAAGGATGCAGCAATGTTGTGCTGCACCCTATTGTTCACACTTGTTAACAATGTTGTTCAGCATTGTTACAGCCATTAAAAATGAACAATATTGTTCAATATTGTTGACAAGCGTAAACAATAGGTGCAGCACAACATTGCTGCATCCTGTTTTACTGCAGGCTCATAATTTTTAGCTGTGTAGTAGGCTTCTATGAAGTAATGGCAGGCAGGGAGCAGGCAACTTGACAGCACAGGTTGTGTATACAGATATTATATCTTTTAAGACAAAGATAATAAAATTAATTTGCTTCACGACTATCACATTGAAGCGATCATCAGGCAGTACCTGCACACGTGCAGATCACACTGTAAGCATTATTTATGTTAAAGCGGTAAGGTATGGTAAAAGTCCGGGTTTCTAAAAGCCTAATTAGTCGTAACTGTCGCAAAAGAAGTTTTCCTCCATTCAAATAGCTCGATGACTAAAATCAAATTATACCGTTCAAATTTGCGGAAGTATAAACCTCACAGAAATTATTTAGCGCAAATTCTAACTGCTGGCGATCTTTTTTAGGTATTCTGCCCACGACTGCCATAAAGCTTTGAACACGTTTTGCTCGCGCTGCCATTGCACGCTCGAACGGCATTCTTTTATTTGCATTCGGAACACACAATAAAGGAAACCGGCCATTGTTAGACAGCTGTCGTACTCTGACTTTTCTAAACGTCGTGACCACTGACATATATACATCTGGACTACTTGCTCCTATGCTTTTTGACTTGAGGCTTGCGTGGTCAATTGAAAGTCACGAAGGCTTACGAAAATGAGAGTATTGTGACATCACTAGCTCTTCAATAAATTCAGCAATACTGGTCAGCAGCCGACTTCATGTCCATCTTGGACCACGCTTTTTGATGCCAAGCAAGCAGTCCAGATGTATATGTGTCAATGGTCTTGACCAATGGTCGTGACTTCAGCTTTGGCGACCATACATGGAGACCAGATTCATCAAAAATGCTGATGAAGCGTTGCAAGTTCTTGCCACTTCTGTCAAAATATTTTATTTCAAGAGCAGTTATGCAGTGTGTTTAAAAAAAACGGAGCCTAATTTATGCATGATTTTCAAAATAGTGTGATCCAATTCAAGCAGTCAGAAATCACATAGTACGTAGAACGTGAAAAATATTAAAGTTTTCTTCGCAGGAAATTTTGTACAACTGCTCTTTTAATTACTTAACTTTCATTGCTTTATTTTTTCACTCATGGCAGACGCAGCTCAAACTCATCAAATTAATTTGATATGTATGCATAAAGCTATGTTCCGTTTTGTTTTTGAAACACTGTACATAGAATGAAGCCAAAGGAAAACTAGAAGAAACCTTTCGATACTTTTCATACATATATAATATGAAACAAACTCCAAACAGCAATCTTGCAAACTCAAGATTTGGGTTATTAAAATAACAAGACACAAAATTCTAGTAATATTTCGACTTTATTCCGAAGTCATTGTCAAACCAAATATAGGAATAAAGTCGAAATATTACCAGAAGTTTGTGTCTTGTTATACTTTAATAACTCAAATCTTGATTTTGCACGATGATGTTATTCGGAGTTTGTTTCGTATTATGTTTCATCAAATTACCTGCTGGAAAAGGATTTTGCATACATATGCTTTCTGAAATGCCTAAGTCCCTTTATTGCCAAAGTCGATAATCTAAAGTTCGCTTTGCGCATGTTCAGAGAGAAGTCACCTGCCAAACAGTTTACCAATATAGCTCATGTTCTAATGTACAGTTTTGTGGAAACACCACGTAATTTTATATATGCAAAGCTTTCGGTCCGTAAGCCCGAACCGAAAGCTTTGCAAAAAAAATTTACGTGGTATTTCCACAAAACTGTACATTAGAATATAGATAATCACCATGCAAACTTTAAGAACTTAAGGCCCAAACACACCGGACGCGAACTGGCAATGCGACGCGATTTTTCATATTTTAAAAGCGAATAAATCTATCCATGGAAGAAAATTTTACAAGCCATGTAGACTAAATGAATAACAATATTATATCGTCCTTGATTATCTTTAAAATCTCAACTAGAACCTAAGTTATCAGTTTAAGAAAGTCGAAAAATCGCGTCGCGTCGCCGAATCTCGTCCGGTGTGTCTCGGCCTTTATAGCTCATGTTCTTAGCAACCATGCAGATCGTGCTTGGATGCGTTTATTTTGTTCTTAAAACAGAGTAGTACATGGAATTCAACATCAAATAATGTTCAGTCTTTGAATATTAAAATGTGCTGTAAGCCGGCAATATTTGAAAAAGAACTATAAATGTGATGCAGTTTAGTACTGACGATTATACTGATAATAATGACGAAAAACTGCGAAAAAAAGCAAATGACAAGTTTCAGCAGCTTTGCAATAAGAACAGC
>JAOBYK010631222.1:0-10921 GCA_025434845.1 Phenganax subtilis | reverse complement strand
TGCAAGGCTGACATTAATATCGCAAAACATTTTAAAGGAAAGTTTAGCATATTGTGAAGGAAATTTGAGCTGAAAAAGGAAATTCATGGTAAATTGAAGGATATTTTTAGTTCGTAAAGTGGAAACCCTGTTCGCAACGAACTTGCGAACTTCGGAACAAACTTCCGAACATTTTAATGAAAAGTGATCTGAAATCGACAGTAAAAACATTTCCTCATAGTTTGTAAACCTTTCAAATCATATCTTATGTACTAACCCTATACTTAGATACATAATTGCTAGGAGGAAAGTATGTAAATATGATTTTGTAATCGGAGGTAATCCACCGTTTAAGCGAAACAAGTTTTGCACCACTTGCCCCTGGCTCTACGATACGGAATTTACAAAGAATTCTATTTTGCTTCACTTCGTCCATAAGTTCTTAACCAAAATTTCACCAGAAATCAATCAATATATGCCCTTACGAATTATTGATCCACATTTTGGCACTTCTTTATTCCTAAAAACAAATAATATATAGACTTACAGACTTATAAAAAATATAGTTACTTTGCAGCGTATAAGCTGAATTACGTAACTATTTACAATGGTTTTCCAATGCATACATTATATATATGAATATATATTACCTTACACTGTCTATTTTTTACAGCAATCAATTTTACTTCCTAATCTGTTTATCCTAGCCCACCCTGTCAACTTTCCCTGTAGGAGGAAACCGGAGTACCCGGGGAAAACCTACGACTTTTAGCAGAGTAGTTGACAGACTCTTTCCACTAGAGAAAGTAAAGTCCGCGTTGAGAATCGAACCCACAACCTCAGTGGTGAAAAGCGCATATCCTAGCGACAGCGCTACCGAAGCCCCCAATATGGGAACCCGACCATCAAGGGGAACCACCTTCAAGTCATACTGTATAAATTAACTTCGAATTTGTGGAATAAGGTTCAAGAAATTCGAAAATTACACCAAATTTATCACTAAAACTCAATTGCCCTGAAAGTCGTAATTTTTCTCTACGTTTAAAACTTAATTTTACTAACTCCAGTTTTGCTTCATAACGTCCACCATGCTCGCCAATAATTGAGCCTAAAGTTGTGTCCAGTTTGCCAATGAAATCCTATGAGAATAGAAAATGTCTGTGTGAGTAAAATACGACATAAAACAACTAAGAACTAAGTCTGAGTAAGGTAGAATTTCAATAGCATTTCTTACATGATCAGATAGACGAGCTGAACTTGAGTCCACATCATATCTGCTCACAAAAAAGAAAGGGTGTACTAAATTTTAAATACTCTTACTGAGATGCAAGTTAGGGTCAGACACTAGAAAAATATTTCAATGTGAAAAAAGACAACTTACACTTGAAATCTGAGGTGTTGAATTTCTTCAAAAAAGTAGTCCAAGACAAATTTCTTGACAAAAACTGGATTTAAAGTGTTCATAATTTTTTCCGTTCTGCCAAACTACATATAAAAACAATTGAAACCCTAGATGTTGGATACTTTAGTCAACCAATGGACCTTCAACCTTACAGACAAAATTTCAAAAAAGTTTGAACTAGGAAAATCTTTTACTACAGCCTGAAAGAGCATTTTGAATTTAGTACAACTGCCAAGTTTGGATGCGAAATGTTGTAAAAGAAGGAAAATATAGCCGTGCAAAGTTGGCAAATTTTGTATATTTTTCTATTACGCGCGGGAAATGGATACCCAAGTTCTCGAAAGGTGTATTAATTTCCCGCGCGTAATAGAAAAATATACAAAATTTGCTAACTTTGCACGGCTATATTTTCCTTATTTTACAACCTTTCGCTACCAAATTTGGCAGTTCTACTAAGTTCAGGATGCTCTTTCAGGCTGTGGCAAAAGATTTTCCAAGTTCAAAATTTTTGGAGATTTTGTCTATAAGGTTAAAGGTCCATTGTCATCAAGTCTTCTTTTGCTAAGAAAAAACTGTCTCTTTGACAACTACTAACAAGAATTAAAATAAAGTGGCAGTTATTTTAAATTATCCCTTTATTATTTTAAAGAATAACAATTGTGCTAGTACAGCATACCTCTCTCCATTCTTTGCCATTGCTTGCTTTCACAAAAAGAACCACAACTAAAATAAAGTTGGTCTTAGTACTTGAACAGCTATCAAGGTCAGAGATTGTACATGGTTATAATATTTGAGTAATTTAAAGAAAAATTGTAATATATCTTGTTATTCAAAACTAAGTTCTTTCGTGATGCTAGTTCCCCTAATGCCAAGGTTTCAAATTAGTTAATTTCTTGAAGCACAATTTTATCACTTGCGGTAAATAAATTGAAGATAACAAACTTGTAATAATATTGGCAAAATGAATTTATCTAATGAATTTGCTTCGTAATATTCCTCAACCCACATCTGCCCAATCTTAAACTAATTACATCTTGTTAACTTTTCATGTCGTGGTTAGCCAAAGCTAATGAAATTAACTTTCTTCATTAAAATTAATTACCTAGGCAGTAAAGTTTTAATTTGTTGCATAAATTGTAGCTAGGAACTGTACACTGCATAAGAAGGTTCATACTTTCTTCAAAATAAATCAACTACTATAAATATGCAACATCACTCAGTTCTATATAATACAACTCTTCATCAAAATGACTCAAATACAAAACATATATGTATAATCCCTGACCATCATATATAAAATATTTAAAAATCATTCTTATTCAGACTATTGTTGCTCTTACTTGGGTCAGACTTGGAAAATACATCCATATCAGCTAAATTTCTAAAGAAAACATTAAGGTTATCATAGCTGAAAAGGGTTTGAATCATCAGGTGTTATGAAGACTCAAAAATCATCTGGTGTTCGGCAAAGTAAAATGAACATGTGCAGTCAAGCTACATTCACAATAAATCTATTGTGAAAGTAACATTGAAATATTTATATGATAGTTTGACAATATCTAGCTTTATACTATAAATTTGTAAATAGACTTTAAATTGTTGTTATAACTTCATATATGTCTGTATTGGTGTGTATATGAATAAAGTATTATTTTATTTGCATATAAATAAGAGAAATGACAGTCAAGTTAACCCATAAAGTGGGAAGAGTAGGAGTAACTAAAGTTTTCTTCTAAAAAAACCAGTGAAAAATGGCATAACAGGATGTACCACATCACACTACTTAGTCAGCATAAAATCTCAATCTTTTCTTTCTTGAATTCATAGACTCTCTTTAAATATTTTCTTGTTTTTCAGATGAAGCCACTTAAAAGTACAAAGAGAAATAAAATCGAAATATTTCTATTCCCCAAGAATTTGAAAAGTCATTTGCAACTTTTATTAGTCAATTATCCCATATATCTACCAATTAGAATAATCAAATTACCAGAATAATTTTTCCAAAAAATTTGTTTTAAAAAATTACTTTTTCAAAGCATGTCTACCTTAATATTAATAATATATATTTAAGCACAATTATTTCACAGTTCAATACTATTGATTTCATAGTACTGAAGTGAAACATGCTTAAAATCTAGATTTTTAACTATTACCTTTTAACAAAACAAGCTAGCAGACTTTAGAAAGGAAGACGTTTTGGAACGAGTAATAATCAAAGAGTAAAGTTCAACTCAAAAATTCATGTCTATTTACATAGTGTAGATAAACACTTGTTTTAAAACAAGAATTAAAACAAAAGCATGAAATTTTAGACATCCTGTTTGAAAAGGACGTCAGAATACGAAGGAATAATATTAAAATTGTCGACATTCCACTTCGTCAAATCTGCACCCTGTAGAGACGGCATTGTAAGACTAATAAAACACAGCCACAACAATATCAAAATTGCCAAGTAATTTGGTAGCTTCTTTAACAAAAAAACCTTCAGAAACTCACTTGCATTTCACGCTTATTTCAACTTGCGTCGCGGGAACAGTATTTTGAATACGACAACTCGTTGACGGGTCTTCAACAACGGCATTGTAGGCCGGAGGAGCACTTGGATAATTCGCTGCCATTCTTGTAGAGAAAAACTAAATAGCCATTTAACTTTCCATATTTAATGACCCTTGTCTTGCTGCTTCAGCTAACGCCGTCTTCTTCGTCGAAAAGCAGACGAATGTGAATGAATTATGATATTGAAATTGCGGATGTTTTTAAATTTTGCAACAGGAAATGTTCGATTGTCGTCACCACAGGTCGTCACCAATCTTGTAATGAAGCTTGAAAAGTCCCCGGGTAGAGTCCCTAAGGACATACACATACAGACATGCTCCTACACCCCTCCCCCGGACAAACTTGCAAGAACCTTACCACAATGACCCCTTACTATAAAATGCATTGCATAATCCACTAGTACAATCCAGTTCAATTTAAGTTCCTGCTGCCCTCCGCAGCGGGGGTTTAGTACCAAGATTGCGGCCAGGCATTGCAGATATTCTTTAACTCATTAGGTGGCAGAAGTTTCCCTGCAAGTCTGCAAAAAGTAAAATCAACAAACATTCACCGTAGTAAGGGCCTGTCTACATGGAGGCGAGTTACTTGGCTAACCGAGTCCATGTAAACTGGCCCCCGGTCACATGTAAACACAGTACTTGCTCACCCCGGCAAAGCGAGTAACTCGGCTAACGGAGTAAGTTGACTTGTCCGAAAAGGGTGACATTCTTGAACCTGATATGTGTACTTTGAATGACTGAAATACCATAAATATGCACAATCCCAGACCTTAATATTGACACTTTACCACAATAAACTATTACCAGCATTCAACTATGACACAACTTATACTACACACTGAATTTAAAAGACCTCTTATCCAATCAATTTACCACATAAATCTTTGAATGTCATTTGAATTCGGCCAATAAAATGGCTTTTTCAAGAAAGTCCAAATGGTGACATAATTTATCGCTGCATAAAAGATAAACTCTGCACCAAGTCTCCACATCTCTGGTCTTCTCAAATGGATGCGAAACATCAGATAAGGCAGAATAAAATATCGAAACTCCAATAAACCTTGAGGAATAAGCACAATGGCTACACATACACCATACACAATTCTCCACAATTTGGATCGATCAATCGACACAAATATCATCGTTGTGGCAACAAGATAAACAGGAATTAGGGCGACTTTTGCTTCAGGGTAAGCGGTATAGATATTTTTCCAAACATAAAATGCGTAATGACGGTTATCAGCCAGTAGATAACTATGAACATGGGTGTAATTTTGGATAAGATAGTAAATAGTGAATAGAAGGACGACTATTCCAGGACGGTAGCGACGATCGTTTAGGTTCAGAAAGTATAACAAAGTCCGGTAAATTGTACTTGGAGATAATACATGGGGTAGACTGAAAAACACAGCAAAACAGGCAAAGTAAAAGATTTGTGGAAAGTTGAAACACACTTGATGATGCTTCTTGTCACCAACTGCAATGCCACCATTTATATAAACAAATGCACCAAAAAACGCTGTGACAAGAGCATAAGGCCATAACACTCTGATTGTAACCTTAAGATTCAACACAAGCTGTTTGGCAAACTCTAGGATAAGACTAAACGATTCATTTGAACGTTGGCCAACGTTTTTGAGAACAAGAGGCTCAAAAATTCTTACAGCAGTTACACCGGCAGTAAAAACGACCCAGACAATATTTGTTTGTCGAAAGAAAAATGAGTACAATCCAACCACGGCTGCAGGCATGTGGTAATCACCTAAACTGAGATAATACATCAACAAAACGAAGAATGTCGAGCCATTATCGGTGTAGAAAAGAAACATGAAAAAAAACAGTAGAGGGAAAATGCCAAGTGTTATTCCAGTTGATGTTTGGTAGAACTTTTCTTTCTCTGCAAGCTGTCTACTTTCGTTGTTTGTTGAAGATTTGTCAGCCTGTAATTGAGAACCAATAGCTATTAGTACTTTGCTTTGTTTTTACTAGACATATCATGTGTTAACTTGAAACTCCTGCCACTTAAACGGTTTAAACTTCAGAGGCCAATTTCTCAGAAGCTGTTTAGCCTAATTTTGGTTAAATATTAATGTTTAAAGCAAAGTTTTTAGCTGCTTGTTCAAGAATTTGGAATTTTGTTTCTAGAAATCTCATCTGAATCAACAGACATCTCAACCTGTAAAGTTTTGAAACAAATGAACATGTCAAAATACAGAAACTAAAACAACTAGTTAAATATTAAACCAGGGTTAATGTTAATCTAGGTTTGAACCACTGGCCTCAGTTGTCAAGACATTGAGTGGGAAGGCGTCTTATTTTGTCATTTTACTCTGTCTAACACCAAATGATTATATCGTCATATGCAATATGAAAACCAGGCTCTTCATTTGAAGCAGCTCGGTTTCAAATGGTATATAACGTAATCACAGAAGTAAGCTCATCACAAAGTAATATTTTACCTCATGTTTACCCAATTCAGCTCCCTTCATCTGATTTAACTTTCTCATAATACGATAGATCACCCAAATATTACCGATATTAAACACAATATTAACCATTCTTAAGAACAAAGGCATGCACATTGTCTCCACATCTTGTTTAAATAGCGCAGCGAGAAACTCGATGAAGGCCCAAGACGAAAAATACAAGCCTGGCAAAGTTGTTATCATGGGATTCCACTCATTAAAGCGGTGTGCGCAGTATTTTTGAACTTGAGGCACGTGGAATATCTCATCCATGTACGGCTCGGGTTGCTTGCCAAAAATGAACACAACCAGAGCGATAGCAAGAGAAATAAGCGACGTGAAAGAAGGACCAAGTAAATTAACATGGTCCAAGAACGCCATTTTGAAATTCACATTCACGCTACGTGGTCAACAAGAAATACTTTATGTAAGACTGGAATATCAGTGCTCGTTCTATTTACTCATTAGTGACTACGTGTATTGACAAAATGCCTAAGGCCCGCTTTACACTGTCAAAGTTTCTGTGATCAAAGTGGATCGGATAGGTAAATCCTAAGTTTTCAAGGATTTGCTAAAAATATTGTGCTCAACAATGAACTACTTCACTCAAGGAATTTCCCTGTGAAAAATTCCGACTTTGATCACAATAACTTTGATAGCGTACTCCGGCTTAACTTAATTACCCCTGCCACTGCAATGATTTTACTCCTTAAAGTGAAACCGTTTCAGCCTCCTGTTGGGTCAATTAGACTATTAGACAATTTCTTATGTTAACCCATTCCATCTGACACCAGACAATTTTACTTATCGATTTCGTAAACTATCCAACAATATAATTAGTTCGCTGAACTATCTGACTATTTCTAGTTTTCTCACATTGAATGGCATTGTACACAACTCTGTTTGGTAAATGAATAACATTTGCCAATTTCTGTAGTTTACCCTGCATTGGCAATGCACCTCAGTGCAACAAACCTTGCTTAAGCACACACTGTGTGTATAACAAACAGTTTAGCAAACTGTGCTTATGCACAATTTAATGTATTTAACATTCGGTGCTTTACCCTCAAACTAAAGAAACAAAGTCACTGAATAGGTTCTAAAATAGAGGTGAGCCAAGTAACAACTACATAATATTTTTCTTAAACAAAATCAGATTTATTTTTGCCCAAATGTCCACTAACTTTACAACTTGCAATCTATGAGCTCCATTCTTTTGACATGAAGCAGTTTGATTTGTCAATTACTTGAAGGACTAAAAAAATTTGCTATTAAATAGGTAGTTTATTTGGCAACCAAATTTCCAAATTCAGGCTTCATAGTTGAGAATAATGCATGCATACAAAAAAGAGCCTCTAAAGATGTAGTATTGTTTTGGTTAAGTTACATTTCACACTGCAGTTTTTTTTCCAGTTTCAAGGCAAAGCTTCCTTTGGAACCTGTTGGTGAGGAACTTCAGAGTTGGGTTGTTCGGCTGTGGCTGTTGCCCCTGGTTCTTTATGCCACATGGTCTCTTTGAATACAAACCAAATATTAGCACACCATAAGAAACAGCTCAAGAATCCAAACAGCTAAAAAAGGAACATATATACAGCATTAAATACCACAGTTGAACTGCCTGAAAGCTACACCTGAAAGTTTTGCCTCTATACTTCTATTCAATCTATCAAAAGACAATGTGAAAAGAGAGAGATTCAGAGATTTGACAAAAACAATGTATTTCAATGATGTTACTTAAGAAATCTTGTATGCATGGTCCATTGACATTTGTCTGGCTTCTGGACCATCTCCCATTGTACCACAAAGACTTTACGATTAAATTGTACTATAACGCTTTAACACACATATGCTCTGAATATCAAGACATTAACATTACTTACCACAGAAATTGTTATTCCTGCATAGTTTGCCTTATCATCAACTTTGCATGATTTTACTAATTTGTCAAGGGTATCACAAAAATCATCAGCATCAGTTTCATCTGCTAATTTCACGCGTCCTACAGCCCACGCGACTGAACCACAGAACCAAAACAATGCAAAAACCAAAGTCACAACAAAATCCTAAAATTAAGCAAGGGGTATTTAACTGTCAGTCTGATAAGTGTACTAAAAGTTTCCAGGAACAATTTTGAGTGTCCATATAAATTTAAAGGTTAACTCATTAACTGGCATATATCCCAGTGCACATACTTGTCCATTTACTCGGTTTAAAGCTAGACGATTCTAACTGACAGAATGAGACCCTTGCCAGTTTATGGGCTAACTAAGTGGTATACGTCAGTTTCTCTTGTTAACCCATCAACTTGCAATGCACCCAAGGCACTCCACCGACATATTTTACTTTGTTTAAGACCAACCAATTTTACTTGTCAGGGCGAGACTCTTGTGAGTTGAAGTGCATAATTATGTCATGATTTGGGACTTCTAGCGTCTGGATTCTTTGAGGTGTTTTAAGAAAAATGCAATCTGGTATGATGTCATTTTCATTTGCTTTGAGATCTTAAAAATCCTTTCATATATAAGTTAGGGGTGCACCAGATATCACATCTGGCCAGATAGTGAGCTAATCCAGTCATCAGGTATCTGGCCAGATGTTTTTAATATTCGGCTTGGATACCAGATATTTTTTCAAGGGACTTTTAAATGAAAAATGTTAAATTTGACAAAACAAGCAAGAAAATAACGACGTTTTTAAATAGCCAAAATGGTTGAAAACTAAAAATCAACATTAAATTAAATCAATATTAATGTCTTATTTCTTTAATAAATCAATATACAATATTATAAATACAATACAAGATTTTGTGGAAACACCACGTAAATTTATGCAAAGCTTTTGGTGCTTTCGGTCCGTAAGCCTGGACTTTGCACTGATGACGGTCTGGGATTATGGACTGAAAGCTTTGCAGAACTAAATTTACGTATTGTTTCCACAAAACCTTATAGTATATATAAAATCACCATGCAAACATTCAAAAAACTTATAATAATTATTATAGCGACAGTATTTAACTGACAATCCTATTCTACTAGTGATGCACCGATATGGAAATTCACCGATATTCCGATAACCGATATTACAAGACCGATATTTTGCCGATGCCGATACCGATACCGATAGTCTACTCCATTTCACAAAACTCAAAGATGACATCATAAGAATATATCACTAGTATACCTGATCATTAATACTCACTAACGTTAATATTGTTTTAAAATAACAGTCAAGTTCTAGTTCTCAGATCTACCAGTTTGCCAAAAGACCAGCACAATCTCAGACATTCCAAAATTATTACCAATAAACAATCACCTTTCAGCCTTTTGAGGGGCCAGTTAAACATCGGTAATATCAACAACAAAAATACCGATACCGATATTTTTATTTTAGTGCCGATACGCCGATACTGATTCGCCGATATGGATATCGGTGCATCACTATATTCTACTGTTATGTCATGATATGATGTACACCCTAAAGCAGAGTCAATACTGAAGCAAAACGTGAAATTGTCATAAAAATATCTGGAATCCGGCCAGATATTTTTTCAATATCTGGCATGGCCGGAATCTGGCCGGATAGTAAAAAGTACTATCCGGTGCACCCCTAATAAATATTTTGTTAAGAAGATGTATTGCATTTATTCTTAAAATGCATCAAAAAACCCAAACACCAAAAGTTCCAAATCATCGCATGGGCACTTCAAAGGGTGTACAAATAACTGCTAAGTCCCTGTTGTGCTTATTTATCCCCTTACCACTGTAGCAAAAGATACAAGAGCTCGTCCCGAGCCAGCAGGCCCATATTTGGCAGGATCCTCAAAAACTACATAGTACACCATTGCAGCGATACAATAAAGGAACGCCATGACCCCAACGAATACGAAGAACTGAGATGAACTCTTTAAGGTAGATGGTAAGTCTTTAGGTACTGGGAGTAAAGTGAACCCAACGCATTCTCGTGAATCAATGGAGATATCCAGGTCTCCAAAAGAATAGCTAAATTCAGCTTTGATTGGCACGTTCAGTGTTTTATTGCTACACGGTACATTTACTATGAACTTGCTACTGTAGCCAGCTGTTGTTGAGAAAGCAAATATTGCAATTACCTATAAAGTAAATACATCAAGTTCATGAAGAAAGAAATAATGGCCATTTTCAAAACTGATGTAGAGAACCTCTTATGTCACTAACTCTAACAAAAATGTTTTAGACTCCTGGGTCAGCACAGACAAACAAGATTTTCTTGGCAACCTTGTTTAGTCTTGAGTGTGCGATGAATTAGACTCCAAATATTCTAGATTTCAATCCTAACGTTACACAAATATTGCATGATTTTACCAGCAAATTCTACGAATATTTTTGAGCATATTTTTTGAAGAGCAAGTAAACAACAATCAAATTTGTGTTGAAGTAATTCTAATTCTGAAATTATTGACACTCTACACTCTACTCTTGCTAAATTAAAAGATCAAAAAGCGCACAGGCGACATAATATTTCATATATTTTTTAGGCGTGCC
>JAOBYK010631000.1:0-10925 GCA_025434845.1 Phenganax subtilis | reverse complement strand
TCGCTTCCGATGAACGCAGAGAATCGTATCATAGACTGGGTGGTGCATGGTTTTGTGAACCGCTCACAAGATAAAACAGATCTACACAAAACTGAATTTCCCGCAACTCGGCGGCTAACCAATTATATACTTTTGTAGTTGGTGTTGATTGGCATTGAAAAGCAAAACAAAATAGAGTTTACACAGTAACCTTGATCCTGAGGCCTTCATGCGCTAGGCAGACGTTTCTCAAGGCAAATGTCTCCCTTGCCAAAGGTGCTTTGTCCAAACAGTGAACACCACTGTGAGCACTAGGAACAAACGCTGCAGTGAACAACGCTGCATGAGGAGCAAAGAAGTACAACATGAGTATGTTACATGTAGCTGTACTTGATCCATCACATTGCTGTCAGCATGCTGTCGTCATGCTGTCGCATGGCTGTCGTCATGCTGTCGTCATGCTGTCGTCATGTTGTCAGGGTATGCTGTCAGATTGTCATAAGGTTATATTTGGGGCCCAATATGACCTTATGACATGTCATAAGCCTATATTTGGGGCCCAATATGACCTTATGACAATGTGACAATCTGGTGGTGACATGGTGACGACAGGATGCAGTATGGTGACGACATGTTGATACTTTACTCCAGGCTCAATTCAAGCCAGTGTTATCCTAACCTTCACACAACGCTATGAGATCGGATAGTGCGCCTGAGATTCTCAAAGACATCGGCTTGCCAGAGGGTTACATGGCAGTTCGTTGTCAATTTTGCGGCCGATGGAGTTCAGACAAGTGTCCTTGGACTCTTTCAGGGCAAGACCTTGCAAAGTGGGGGCCACTCCTGCCTTGGGGGCAAGGCACCAGGAATGCGCCAGCAGGCCTTACTTGCCGCATATGCACAATTGTGTTTCGGAAGCATGATTCACATGATATTTTTTGGTTTTGAACCAACAGCTGATGTCACAAGTGAATGATTTACTCTGTTGGTGTCCAAGGTTCATGTCTCAGGAGGTTGGCAAGAAGACTATGGCAACATCCGCAAATGCAAAGCCGTTATGCTGAAGGATCCTTCAAAAGCACATGCGCCCCTTTGCTTATTGTACAAAACTACTGTTTTCAAGAGACCACACCTATATAAAACATCCTAAAACACAACACCTGAGGTGGCAGAAACAAGCTGACAACCTTGTGGCACTCAAGACCGAAAACCCGGGCGTCAGAATCACGAATCCAGAACAGCTTGGGCCAAGAACGAAGCTTAACTAACAATTTGTTGGTTTTGTTTTTTAATAATGCTGTATAAGTTGCATATAGGATAACAATTAACTCAACTGTGTTTTTTTCTGCGCAATGATCATGAGGACAGTGGAAGTGGAGAAGACACAAAAGCGAGCTTTGGTAAAGTCGCAATCATATATGGTTTCCCTGGCCTTCTATTCTCAAGTATCTGGAGAACAGCCAGACGTCAACAATATCGTTTACGAAGAGATTGACGGGGCACTCTGCCCTTGCGTTGAAGTTGTTGGAGAAGAGTGGGCTACTCACTGGCGAAATGGCAAGCGTGGCATTTGGTTGGTGAAAGACGAGACATCATCATCAGTTCGCAAAACTGCACACATGGATGACACATCACTGCAGCTTCAAGGTGCTGATAAAGTCTTTGACCGGCTTCGCTCTACTGTCTTTGGTATAGGGGGCAAACATCAACCAGCTCTGGCTACCAGCAAGATGGATTCATTGTTGAATGAGGCAGCCACCTTTGCAAATACACACCAGGCGACTGTGCCCACACCAGCAAAAGTGCCAACACCAGCACGAGCTTCCACGAGTGGTTCAACTGTGCATACTTCCATGACTGAAGATGAGGAGGGACCATGTCATGGTGTCTTCGGGCTGTCTTCATTCATGGTAAGACAGCCTGCTCCAAAAGCACCGGCTACCAAAGATCCGAAAAGCAAACGCGAAGCCAAGCCCAAAGAAGCTAGGCAGCCAAAAAAACCGACGACGAGGAAGAGGAAACAAGAGGGGGATTGTGAAGAGCCAATTGTTATCAAGCGACCTTGGATCAATTTAGAGCCAGCCGACACACCGTCACAGGATGCACAAATGCCTTCTTCAATCACAAATGCTGACAAGAAATGGTATGATGACTTGGTTGATCAAATCAAATCCAAGCTTGTGATGAACTTGCCAGCAGAAGATTGTGAAGGGTCGGACATGAAGGCAGCAATTGATGTCATTCAGAAGAATATTGGAACACTTCTTCAAGAGGCCAGGATCTTTTCATGAGGAACATTGTTTTTATAGTCTATCTATAGTCTATAGTAGTTATATAGTTGTTTTGTGAAAGCGTGTGTCCAAAAATGCGCAGGTGCGAAAGAGGAAACACAATGTCTCACGCCGCAATTCAACATCCAGTGGTGAGAAAGAAGCCCTTCAGTCCCAATGTGCTGATTTGGAGAAGGTTCTGAAGGATGCGCAAGCATTGCTGAAAATCGTGCCACAAGCACAGTTTTCTGGAGATGAAGCATTCATCCTTTGGCAATCTCTGGCAGCTTGGCTTTCTTCTTTTTTCAGAAACAATAGATAATTGACATTGACCATTCTGTTGCTTACAGTATGTTTGTGTACTTTTTGGAGTACACAGTGCACAGTACAAGGCAACCATGGGAGTACAAGGCAACACAGCATTTCACTTGCGGCTACTCAAAGGACTCATGCTGGATGATTTACGGCTTCAGCGATGGGACAGTATGATTTCAGAGACATTCAAGAGGGCGTCAGCACACTGCAATGATCCAGCTGAATGGTTCAAGCATCAGCTGTCTATGACTTTGCAAAGGCTGCTGAAAGGACTCGTTCTGGACAAAGAGCAGGCCAGCTGGGGTCCATCAATGATATGATTATTATATATATTACATGTATAGATCTAGTGCCTTTGTGCTGTGTGTGTGCTATTCGCTTTTTCTGTTCAGGGGATTGATCTTCAGCATGACTCACTTCGGCCGCTGGCAGATTTCATTTCACATATGGCAAAGCACCTTGTGATTGATGATCTACAATCTGAGTTCAAGTGCCTAGCCACCATCATGAAGTGCAACCAGGAGACACCAGCAAAAATCGATGCGGCGGTGGCTCGTGTACGTGAAGCAACAGCGTCATCAGACTTTTGGCTGTTGCCATCTTTTGAGGGGCTGCAGCTCGGAAAGGCTATTTTGGAGTATGCTGACTCAATATCCCAAGACCGCTCTGAAACACACAAGCACCTGCAGGCTTTTGAGGACATTCAGCAATCAGTATCTGACCTTGATACCATGCGCACTAACAAAACGCTCTACAAGGAGACAAACCTCAAGCTTCTTTCCAAGACCTACAAGAAAACATTGGAGGTGACACCCAAAATGGAAGGAGACCATGAGAAGGATCTTTGGCTGGTGTAATCAGTGTACAGTGTACATGTTTGTTTGTACATTTGTGTTTGTATATTTTTAAGACTACTGAGTGTTTTCTTTCTGACTCAGGAACAAGTCAGCGCTCTACGACAATCTCTGGATGAGTTGGTCTTCAGTGTCATTGCAACGCACGCAGAAGACGACTTGATTCCATGGCTGGATCAAGCCTCTTTGACATTGACTACTTCATCAACAATTCCAAGAGTTCCAACATTCCTGATCAAACTGATTGCAGGCCTTCAAGAGAACAACAGTGGTGTTGCGAAGCTTCTAGAATGGACAGAAGAGACTTGGAAGCTGTTTGATTTTGTCAAGACCTTGATTGACCGCAGTGCGCCTTCTCAGTCCATTTGTGCTCAGTTGTCCAAGTGGGAGGCAAGTTGCAAGGCCCTTTGGCATCTTGTGCCGTCACTTGAGGCCAAACTTGTCCCAATCAAGTGTTCGCTTCAACGACTTGCTGAAGAATTCTACACATCCAAAATGCACACTGCAATGCAGCAAGCGTCAAAACTTGTTGTGGCTGCCTCCAACAAGGCACCGCTACCGCAGGCATCAGTGGAAGCATCGCTGGTTAATTGCGATGAGGCCAAACTCCTTGCCACTGGACATGAGTGTCCACACAAGAAAGCATCAGCCTTGAAGTTTGTGGCAACAGCTCGCAATTTGCTGGCTTATTCTGCAGCAATGCAGAGAAAAGAAATGACACAAGCCATGGCAAGCTACATGAATCTTGTGAGATCCTTTGAATTCTCCATCATCAATGAGGCTGACTTGAACATTGATTCAGTGGCGATCAAGTCAGAAGAACATCTCGCTCTCCTTGGCAAGGTTTGTACTCTTCTTTTCGGACCGCCTGATTCACCTACTTTGCCTTCGTTGACACTGGAGCAGTTCAAAGAGTATACTGTGCCTCAGCTTTTGTTTAGCTGAACCATAGCATTAGCATAAACATAACTACAGTTAAACTTAACCTTAACTTACAGTGTTAGAGGAATGTTTCTCTGAGGAATCTGTGCTGAAAGAGGGCATGGAGACATTGGTTGGCTTAAAGTCAGTGTTGCAAGACAATGTGAGCAAAGCCAGAGCCAATCTCGATTCGATCAAAAAGCAGTTGCCTACATTGCTTGCCGAAAACCGTGCAACATTTATGGAGGCAATGTCAAGGAACAAGACAGATGATTCTATTCTGAATGCAGCAGATAGTCTTTCAACTGCCTTGCATGAATCAGCAGCCTTGGCCAGAACTCTTGAACTCCCAGAGTTACTTCTGGTACCATGTCATGCTGAAGGTGCTGTTGATCTCCGCTATGCCCTCACAATGGTTTGTGTGTCCACTAGCGAGCGAATATTGGCCAGTGCTGCTGCGAAGAACTTCTTGCCAGATGCAATGGCAAGAGCGCACCTGGGTTCTACATATGATTATGATACGATTTGTGTTGTACTTTTGAAATAATTGTGTTATGTAAGTTATGTTATGTAACATCAGGTATGGTCCGGTATGGTATATCACGGCACAGTGCACAACTCTTTGATGTTCTCTTTGTCAGGGAACAAGCGCTCGAATTTGCTACATCCAACAACCTCGCACTTCCTGATTATATCAATGATGACCTTGCTTCCTTGATGAAGATTGTGAGCGAGCGCTACCAGAAGGGTAAACACAAGGAGAACTCCAAGAAGTCTAAGTAAGGTGATGAATTCATGCAACTACAAATGCATTTTGCAAGTGATTCAATGTTGGACGCAGTGGTGGCTCGGCTATCAAGAGAATAGCCTCAATCATATCATATCAAATGGAGCCAACTGCGCTGTGTGGGGATGAGCAGCTTGGTTTTACATGCAGAACATTGTCTCATCTCACTCTCATTGCAATTTGGTCATGAACATCCGTTTGTTTACAAGTCTTTGGCTGCATACAAGCCCACCAATCCAGAAGTTGGGGACTATAGACAGCGAGTGTGTCAGAAAAGATTAGTTCATTTTTTTTTGGGGAGTCAATCGATGCCATTCAATCTGATATGCTGGTACACATTGAAACATGTTACGATGTTACGGTAACAGTAATGTGTTAGTTATTTATATACGTCAAGTTGTAGCATTGTGCTCAGACGTCAGTGTCCTCAGTCCTCAGTCACAATGGCTCGTACGAAAGCGACTGCTGCTGACGCAGCTGCGAAGGCTGCCGCGAAGGCTGCCGCAAAGGCAAAGGCTGCAGCGAAGGCAGCTGCAAAGAATTTGCCAAAGCCCAGGCCAAAACGTCAAGCAAGGGCAAAAGCTTTGGTGCCTCCTCCCAGAATTGTAGCTGCAGTGGCCAGAAGGGCAGCAGCAAATAGTGAACCACCACTATTCACTGCTCAAGTCACCAAAGACTCAAAGGCAGGGTTTGCAGCACTCTTTCCAACAGCCATCCCAGCGATCATAGATAACAAGGACCGCAAGACTGCGCAGAATCTCGATGAGTTGCTAGCACTCGGCAGCATTGAGGCAGTAGAACCTATGGTTGAAGACTTGCTCCCGCTTGCAGAAGGTCTGAGTGAAGAGGTAAAGAAGCATCCTTTGTTCAAGGAGTTTGTCGCGTGCCACAAGACCATCGTCGATCCAGATATGGAATGGGAGTTTGGAACAGAAGACCCACATGCTGATGTGCTTGATTTTGCAGCTTGGTTCTGGAAACGCAGCTCAACTCAACTCAGTGACTCAGTATTTGTATTCGTTATTTGTTCTGAACTCATGACTCATGCTTGACATTCTTGACTCTTGACACATGACATGACTGGCAGGAAATGCTTCAACATCCAGCAGGCAGCCACAACTACATCCAACAACAAGCGTGCAAGATGCCTTGTTGGAAGATGTGGATGAACCTACTGTTGGGACAAAAATGGACACACAAACGACAGTGGTAGAGGGCAGCTTTCCCAACGAAGCCCATCCCAGCTCTGCTGAGTCTTCTATGGTAGAGGCAGGTGGAGATTTGTCCCTGCCAGGGGCTGTGGCTGAAGATGGGACCATGACCAATGTGAAATCGATCGCTGATGTTTCCAACGAAGCCCAGCCCAGCTCTGCTGAGTCTTCTATGGCAGAGGCAGGTGGGGATTTGTCAATGCCAGGGGCCATGGCTGAAGATGGGACCAATGTGAAAGCGATCACTGATGTTTCCAACGAAGCCCAGCCCGGCTCTGCTGAGTCTTCTATGGCAGAGGCAAGTGGGGATTTGTCAATGCCAGGGGCCATGGCTGAAGATGGGACCAATGTGAAATCGATCACTGATGTTTCCAACGAAGCCCAGCCCAGCTCCGCTGAGTCTTCTATGGCAAAGGCAGGTGGGGATTCGTCAATGCCAGGGGCCGTGGCTGAAGATGGGACCAATGTGAAATCGGACGCTGATGTTTGCAAGGAAGCCCAGCCCAGCTCTACCAAGTTTTCAATGGTAGAGGTAGAAACACATGGGGATCTGTCCATGCAAGGGATTGAAGATGGGACTGAGGCTGATGAGAAACCCAGCTCTGAGGAGAAACACAAGGATTTGGTAATGTTTGGGGCTAAAGATGTGGCTGATGACACAATGGTAGAGGACGTTTCAATGAGAGAATTAGAATCGGTGGCTGTGGCTGTCCAGTCACCCCGACATCGTCAGCAGCAACGCCGGCCACTTCCTCAGGAAGTCTTGAAGTCAGAAATAGCATTGCTGAATCAGGAGTTGGATGAGCAAAGTGCGTTGAAGCGTGGTGTGCCATCTACATTGAGGGGTCTTCTCCAGTTTGGCAGTGCAGATGCAGCAACTGACGTCCTGGATCAGATTGCCGTGTTCTCTGGCAGCATCGTCCGGGAGATTGAGGAGCACAATGGCTTTGATGAGTTCTGCCAGCATGTTTGGGAGTCTGACCCAGACCGTGCCATGTCTGCATACAATGTGACAATGTGATGCAATATAGACAGAACTTACATGATGTGCTTCCTGCAATCGGCTGGCTTTGTCAAATCAAAACTTAGGTGATATGGATATTTTTGGTCAGACAAACCCTGCAGAAGCTGTCAAAGAATTTGCGATTTGGTTTTGGACTTGCACAGATGGCGCAATCACACCAAATGCTCATTCTGATGATGAAGCGCCTGTGCAACCCAAACCCAAGAAAGCCAAATGCAACTTGGTTCTTTGGTATCTTCAGATTTTGACGGGTTGATATAAGCTTTCATTAATTAAGCTGCTACTGCTAGGCTATTCTCTCTGGTTTGTTGCGTTCAGGTGATGGTCATGGTGATCAGAAAAGTGCTGATTCAACATCAGTTTGCTTTGCTCCAAGTCGTGACCCAGATGGCGAACCGATAATGACAACTGCGGCAAAGGACACTGATTTTGTAAGTGATGACAACATGAATGGCTCACTGTTTTGTTTCTCATCTATATAGACTATATATTCATTGCGAAATTGCAGGCCATGGCTGCTAAATTGGCGGCCTATGATTCTTCCCATGACAACACTATTGCCGCGCGTTTGGATTCCTGGAGGTCAACAAAAAAGATGCGCTGGGACGTCGGCTCAGGATGTTCTGGAACTGGGTCGCGCCTTTGATAAACTAAATCAAGCTAGAATTATGAGCTATCCAAGGTTGTAAGCTATCTAGAATTGGAACTGGGTTGCTTGGTCCGAGTCGATCCAAGGTTTGAAGCAGCTTTTGAACAGGCGTTGTACCAGCTATCGCAAGCATTTGGTGGAAAACTGACTGGTACAGAAGTCACTGGCTTTTGTTAAGTTATTTCCATTCATTTCAAATCTATGTTTTGGTTTGCTGTGTGACGTGTGCAAATTGATCTGCGCAATGAGGTCCGCAATAAGTTTGCCATTGAATGCAAGCAGTTCAAACAGAAATTTCTCAAAGGTGTGCTTCCACGTGACACATGTATTTTTCAGGACTTCAGTGGCTCAACTTGCAACTTTCATACTGTAGATAAAATCGGTATCTAACTATATAGTGCCAGCACTAGCACGTTTTTGTGACTCTTGCAGGACATCAAGCATGTCTGTGACGATGAGAAAAGGAAGTGTGTCAAACATGACTCTCGTCAAACACACTGCACGTTTCCGGAGTATCTTGATGTATTCGGCGCTGGCTTCTCATGCACCAGTTTTTCAAGTCTGAGTTCTGAGTCTTCTTCCAACACTACTGCGATTTCGGAGGGAAAAGAATCTTTGCTTCACATTTGTGTTTGTTGTGTTTTTCAGTTTTTTTGAGTTTTCTGAAATCCTTCGGACAATCATTGTGAGTCATTCCTGAAGCTGAGGCAGTCTCCAGTGTAGAAACATTTTCGGGATGTGTGCAGTGCATCAAAGCTACAAAGCCGTTGTTTTTCATTCTGGAGAATGTTCCGCGTATTTCTGTCACCGGAGATGCTGAGAAACTCAGGTGCACTATTTCACGTGACATTCTCAAATCCTTGCGTTGATATTCTTGAATCACAAAATCATGGCAACACAGCCAAGGGAAAGCAACTTGGATGTTTGCATTGACAAGCTCCAAAATTTGTCAGCCGATGATCCAGAGCTACGGTATACTGTCCGTCCCTTCCTGATTAATTCCTTGTGGTTCGGATTGCCACAGAGCAGAACCAGAGTATACATGGTCGGGATCCAGAACGTTGGAACAAATCTTCATCCGACTGATTTTCTTGAAACCGTGGAGAAGTACATGAAGCTGCTTCACATGAAGCCGTGTCAGCCCGTGACTGTGACTGTAAAATGTTTGCTGTTTTTGCAGTCAGCTGGTTTCAGTGTCAATTTTAATTTCTATAAGTCAGTTGTTTTTGCTTACATGACCCAGGAAGCCTACATGCTCGACAATGAGGATGGACATGTTGTGGCCGAACTTGATCGCCTGCTACATCTTAGGGAGCAAGCAGGTATCACAACAGGTGAATCTGCTGAGAAAAGTCAATCGTGGGTGAAGCTTCACATGAACATTGCTGACAAACGTGGTTTGGCGGCATATCGTATCTATCTAATCTTATCTTATCAAACATAACATATCATATCGATATCATATCTCATATCTCAAGTTAGAGTATCAGAATCATACTGTGTTCAGTGTTCAATATTCCAAGGTGGAATCCGCTGGCCAATCCAACCTTCTCCCGAAGTACAAGAATCAGAATGGTATCAGTGCTTGCCGGCACGCCAACGTGAGGCTTATTCGTTTCAGAGTAGACAGACTATAGACAAAACAATTTGTTTCGGGGTCTTTGATTGCCGGACTCAATCACAGGTGCTTGCTCTTGGTGACATGGACAGGCAGCACAAAGACGTTGGGTTCTGTGATGTTTATCATTCTGCACATCGCTACAACATCGGGCCCAAGTCACACCTCCCAGTGATCCTACCATCATCGGTCATGTACAGTTTCAGCCAAAATCGGCTGGTATTGGGCGACTCAGCTGCTGTCTTTTTCTATCACAATGACAATAAAAAAGAAAACATGCACTGTATATGTTTATATACAGTCATGTACACTGTACGCGTTTGTTTTCTTTGTTTGCAACTTAGGCCGCGAATTGCTACGGATGCAGGGGTTGAGCTATGACTCCACATTACTCAACAACTTCTCAGAGAGCAATCTCACTGATCTTGCAGGAAATGCGTGCCTTGGTTTGATGCGTGTGTTGATATGTGCGCAATTGTGCATACAAATTTCATCACTATCATACGTGCTCAGATGCAGCGGAACCGTCTTGGTGGCATTGATCATGAGCGTTCTGGCCACCATCGGCTTCACTACAGATTCTGAAGCTGAGAATGAAGAAGAAATTGAGAATGCACTCAGCAAAATGCAAAACATTGCTGGAAGAGCGGTGTTTTAGAGAGGCATCAATAATGCCAATGCATGGTCTAACTAGGCAATATCAATGCAAAGCATTGAGTGCACAGGGGAGCCTAGCAGGCCTGCGACAGCACTGAAGGCAAGTCCAAAAAACCTTTGGTTCATGCTTGCGTCGACATGTTTCAGCTGTGTTGTTTGTCATCGATGACGTCATCCTCGTCGCCATTGGCCGTCGTCGTCGTCATCCTTGCTGTCGTCATCGTCGTCATGGTCGTCGTCATCGTCGTCATGGTCATCGTCATCGTCGTCATGGTCGTCGTCACATGTCTCTGTATGCGTCGTCATCTGTCCCTCTCATCGTCGTCGGGGTGTCCTTCTGTCGTCGCCGTTGGCCCGTCATGATTTTGAGCTCTCACTAGACCATGTCTTTAGAATTAAGCTAAGTTATAAGCCGATGCTCATGTTGTGATACCGATGATCATGTTGTGATACCGCTGAGAATGCTATGAAAGTACCTTCCCGGAGAACCCCCCGTCTCTTGGGTCATATGTAACTAGCTAGAACCCATTTGACATTGGTTTTGATGGGAAAAGACCATACTTGGGGTGGTTGATGGTCCAAAATAGAGGTCACTCAGGTTCTATAGGTATACATGTTACATAATCGTTTCTTAGCTTGG